>APFE031556467.1:0-24396 GCA_000404065.3 Pinus taeda
TACCATTGCCCTAGCTAGTTTATTTCCATTTCTGATTGTAAGCATGTTTCAGTATTTTCCATTAATGAAATGAAGTATTATTTCCACTGCATCTTGGTGTATATGGTTATCTCTGTAATTTGTTGCGTTCCTGTTTAAATCCGGATCATACAATCCCATGGTCTGCGAACCATGGGTTGGCTGAAATTACATTACATTATACTACAAAACTTAGGGCGGACAACCCTACGACTCAACATACATCTCACGCTCCGTGCAATTCGCGAAGTCTTACAAAAAAATTTGACCAAAACTGGGCTTTGAACCCTAAAACATGCTGTGGGGGGGATTCCATTCCCAACAAGAGGACCAAGATGAAAGCTTAAGGTAAGAAAGGTATGTTTGTTGGTTCTTCTCAAAATTCTAAAGCTTACAGATTATACATACCTTGTTACAGAACTATAGAGTTTAGCAGGGATGTAACATTTGATGAAGATATAGCTCTTGGAAAATCCATAGACACTCACCCTTATGCCAATGTTGAAAGACAAGTTGATGCCTTGGGTACACAAGAAGATCCTGAGCTTCAGCCTGATATTGCTGATGAACCCATGGATCCCACGTACCCTTGGATCCTCCTCCATGTGATCCTCCTACTAGAAAAAGACCATTATGGCTTCATGGGACTTTACAGAATGCTGATGGACATGCTACCCCAAAGGAACCTTCAAAGAAATCAAGAAACCATCCCTGTTCCAGGGATACATTGCAACCATAAGAAACAATATAGAGTCTGAACCATGTACTTATGAAGAAGCAAAAAAAGATTAAGTATGGAAAGATGCTATGGCCGAAGAATATGAGTCTGTACATAATGATGTATGGGAAGTAGTTCCAAGACCTAAAGGGAAGTACGTTGTGATTTCTAAATGGTTTTAAAAATTTAAACATAGTGTAGATGAAAGCATTGAAACATATAAATCTATATTTGTGGCTAGAGGTTTCTATCAAAAAGAGGGAGTAGACTATGCTGATATTTTTTCACCTGTCACCAAATATACTACCATCCAATCTATTTTTCTCTAGCTACTACCTTGGGATGGAAACATCATCAAATGGATGTGAAAATTGTTTTCTACATGGTTTTTTTAAGGAATAAGTCTTTGTGGAGAAACCAAAAGGACTTGAAGAACATGTAGGTTTTAACCTCGTACAAAAATTACCTGCATACGAATTCTAAAACACAGAAAATAAACAATGCGAGAGAATAACACATAAAACACATATACACAAAAATTTTCCCCTGGATCCTAAAACCGGGACTACCAGCTTGATTTTCGTTATATTCCTTTCAATGTTACAAGACATATTTATACATGCCGAAGTATCCAATACCAAAGGAAAAACATCGCGTCCAAAACCATGGACCAAAAACCATAGGTAGGTTCGCACAACCTAATATAGGGTCCAATTTTTTTTTCCCGGGGTGCTGCCCCAGACCACGTAGAGGGGGGCTACCCGCCCCCCTCAAACCCCTCGTACAGGGGGGCTGCCACCCCCCATGTGACCCCCCTGCTGCACAATCGGCGCAATGAAGGGGGGGGCTCCCCCCCCCCTCTAACCCTCGGTTAACTACGTAGGTTAGTTCCGTGGGAAAGAATAATAACACAACCCAAACATTTCTCCTCCACCTGTGTTGGTTTTCCTTCCACAGGGGCCCATAGGAGAGCTTAGTCCATTTTTTTTCCAGCCTGACACCCATTTTTCCTCTACACCAAGAAGAGCTTCTCAGAGCTCCACAGATTTTTGTCAATGCATCTATGTAATTCTTCAAAGTGTCCACCTTTAAACAGCGAACATCACCTTTTTTGTCCTCTATCATACATCCCTCACAAAGTGATCAAGCAGCGTTTCTTGCCAAGAAAATTGCACTTTGGCTATCACAGTCTATCCTTATAGCTCCCTGTACTAACCCCATACTTGAACACAATCTCTGAAACCAAACTACTTCCTTGCTTGCATGAGTGGCTGCATTGTATTCTGCCTCTGTAGTTGATAGTGCCACTACAGATTGTTTCTTACTCATCTAACTGACTGCACCTCCAAATAGGTTAAACTCATACCCACTTGTAGATCTTCTCTGATCCAAATCTCCAGCCTAGTCTGCATCAACAAAGCCATGGATATCCAAAACTCTGTCCAATGCTGATCTTCCTTGGTAGCACAAACCATAATCACTAGTGCCACGCAAATACCTGAAAACCGGCTTCACTGCTGTCCACTGCTCCTTCCCTGGTTTTGACATAAACCTGCTCAACACTCCCACTGCATGTGCAATGTCTAGTCTAGTACATACCATTGCATACATTAGGCTACCAACTGCACTTGCATATGGAACATGAGACATTTCCTCTTCTTCTTCTTGTGTCTTGGGACACTGTTCAGTAGATAACCTCACACCTACAGGAATAGGAACCTTCACCGGTTTACTATCCTGCATATTATACCTCTGCGGTATTGTCTCGACATAATTCCTTTGGTTTAACCAGAGCTTCCTCTTTGCCCGATCTCTTTTAATTTCCATGCCCAAAATATAGTTTGCAACACCAAGATATTTCATGTTGAATTTGGAGGACAATTGGGTCTTCAAATCCTGGATAATTTCTTTATCATTTCCAATCAGCAACATATCATCCACATACAAGACCAGATAAATAATACAGTCACCAATTAATTTAAAATACACACAATGATCTACTTTGCTTCTGGTGAAGCCAAGTCCCTGTATAAATGTATCAAATTTCTGGTACCACATCCTTGGTGACTGCTTTAACCCATATAGAGACTTATTTAACTTGCATACCAATTCTTTCTTACCCTTCACCACAAAGCCTTCAGGTTGCTTCATGTAGATCTCCTCTTCCAGATCCCCATGAAGAAATGCTATCTTCACATCCATCTGTTCTACCTCAAAATCAAAAGCAGCAACAACAGATAAAAGTAACCTAATAGAAGTTACCTTGACAACCAGAGAAAAAATATCACCAAAATTAATTCCCGGCACCTGGGAATAACCTTTTACTACCAACCGAGCTTTGTATTTCTCTACCTTTCCTTCTGCATTTGTCTTCTTCTTGAACACCCATTTGCTGCCAATGGGTTTCCTTCTAGCCGAAAACTCCACTAGATCCCAAGCCTCATTTTTGTGCGAAGATACCATTTCATCAACCATGGCCTCTTTCCAGAGTTTTCCACCCTCTGAATCTATTGCTTCCTTCATAGTTCTGGGATCATCATCAGTAATAGATAAAACAAAATTTGAACAGAAAGCAGATGGACTATACCTTTCTGGTTTCCTTCTTTCTCGAACTGATCTTCTTACACCCGGAGTTTGTGGCTCTTCATCATCTGATTCCTCCTTTGCTGTAGAGTCTGATTTTTCCTCCTTTAGCTCAAACTCTATCTTCTCAGGTTCCTTTGGTTGGACTTCATGTTTAATAACATCTTTCACCTCTCTCAACACCACATCTCGGTTGTACACAACCTTCCTTGTTACTGGGTTCCAAAGCTTATAACCCTTTAAACCATCCTTATACCCAATAAAGATGCACTTTTCAGATTTACTATCCAACTTGGTTCGTTTCTCCTTTGGAACATGTACATATGCATCACATCCAAATACCCTCAGATGTGAAAGAGAGGGTTTCTTACCAGTCCATACTTCTTGTGGAGTCTTATCCTCCAACGCTGATGAAGGTGATCTGTTGACCAGGTAACATGCTGTCTCCACCACCTCTGCCCAGAATTCCTATCCTAACCCGACACCACTTAGCATGCTTCTTTCCCTTTCCATCAACGTCTTGTTCATTCTTTCTGCAACTCCATTTTACTGAGGTGTATATGGAGTAGTCTTCTGCCATGCTATACCACACTTCTGATAGAATTCTTCAAATTCCTTACTGCAAAACTCTCCACCGTTATCTGTCCTCAGAATCTTTATCTTCTTCTCTGTCTGGTTTTCCACCAGAGCCTTAAATTCTTTAAACCTGTCAAAAGCTTTAGATTTCTTCTTAAGGAAATATATCCATGTATTCCTTGAGAAGCCATCTATAAATGATACATAGTACACAAACTTACCCAACGATGGAATCTTCACAGGTCCAAACACATCACTGTGCACAAGCTCTAATATCTGTTTCACCCTCTTACCACCAGAGGGGAAACTCACTCGATTCTGCTTCCCATATACACAATTTTCATAGAAATAAAAATCCAGAGAGCTATTACTCATAGCTTCTACCATACCTTTACCATGAAGTATTCGAAGGCCTTTCTCTTCGATATGTCCAAGCCTTTGATGCCACATCATGGTCTTCTCTCCAGAGACCACTAGATTTTCTGCTCCACTTTCAGGAACCATAGAACTGTTGCATCCATCAACAATAGTGTTACATTGCAGCTTGTACAGAGTTCTAGTCCAAACTCCCCGCATCAATACCAGTGCTCCCCGATCCATCTTATAGGTATCATTCTCGAACACTGTTTTTACACTTGCATCATCTAGCTTGCTTACAAAAATTAGATTTCTCGCTAATGTAGGAATATGAAGAACACCCGGAAGTGTTTTAACCCTTCCACCTTGCAAATTCAACTATAATTTTCCGCGACCAACGATTCTAGCCTTCCTATCATCCCCTAAGAAGAAATCACCACCATTGTATTTCTCATACTCGCGAAACCACTCTCTATGGGGAGTGAAGTGAAAGGATGCACCTAAGTCAATCAACCATGCCTCATGATCTACATGTGTACTTGAAGAAGCCAAGTACACATCCCCACCTTCATCTGAGGTGGTTTTCACCTCTGCAGAAGGAGCACCATCAAATCCCTTTCCTTTATTAGGAGCTTTAGATTTACAGTCCCTTTTGAAGTGCCCTTCCTTTTCGCATTGCCAGCACACCACCTTTACAGGTTTTCCTGGAGATTTAGATCTCCCACTCGATGACTTATTTTTGTTTATGTTCGGGGACCGTCCTCATAAAGACAAAGCATCACCATTCTGGCTCTCCATATTTTTTCGTTTCATCCCCTCCGTCAGCAAGGATGAGACTGTTTCATCAAAATGCAAGGAAGTTGCATTGCTACCTATTGCAATAACCAAAGTATCCCACGAATCTGGTAGAGAACACAACAAACTGATGCACTTATCTTCATCTGAAATTTTAATATCAACAGATGCTAACTGACTTACCATAGTATTAAATACATTCAGATGCTCTATCACTGAGTCTCCATCTTTCATCCTCAGGTTATACAGCTATTTCCGCAAGAACAGTTTATTCACCAGAGACTTAGATTAGTACAAAGTCCCTAACTTGTCCGACAAAGCCTTCACTGTAGCTTCCCCTGATACATTTAGCAATACTAAATCTGAGACACACAATCGTATTGTGCTCTTTGCCTTCCGATCCAACTTCTTCCATTCTTCATCAGACACTCCCGTTGGCTTAGTACCTGGATCTATCGTGATCCACTGATCTTTATCCACCAACAGATCCTCCATCTTGATTTTCCACAACTCAAAACTCTGACCATTAAATTTCTCGATCTCTATCTTTCCACTGCTCGCCATCTTCTTTCACCACCAAAATCGATCTCTCAGATCTCCCACTGAATAGGGTCTACCACAGGCCCGAGAGAAACCCCTCAGCAATAATGGCGTCCCCTTGAAGCTAAAACAACTCTGATACCAAGTGTAGGTTTTAACCCTGTACAGAAATTACCTGCATACGAATTCTAAAACATATAAAAAAACAATGGGAGAGCATAACACATAAAACACATATACACAAAGATTTTCCCTTGGATCCCAAAACTGGGACTACTAGCTTGATTTTTCATTATATTCCTTTCAATGTTACAATACATATTTATACATGCCGAAGCATCCAATACCATGGACCGAAAACAATAGGTAGGTTCGCCCAACCTAATATAGGGTCCAATTTTTTTTTTCCCGAGGCGCTTCCCCGGACCCCGTAGAGGGGGGCTACTCGTCCCCCTCAAACCTCCCGGTTCACTATGTAGGTTAGTCGTGGAAAGAATATAACACAACCCAACAGAGCATGACATGAAAACTCATGTGTGTAGACTGAATAAAGCTTTATATGGATTGAGGAAAGCCTCAAGAGCTTGGTATGCACACATTGATAACTTCTTGATGAAGCTTAGTTTTACCTGAAGAAATGTTGATCCAAATATATACTTCAAAAAAATCCAAGGTATGCCTTTGATTTTGGTATTATATCTCAATGAATTATTCTTTACAAGTGGAGAACATATTATCCTCCATTGTAAGAGGGAGTTAGCTTCTGATTTTGAAATGAAAGCATTTGATGCTCTAATTTTTGAGCCTAGAGGTATGGCAAAGATTTGGTGAGGTTTTAATTTCTCAAGGAAAATATGTTATCAAGATATTGGAAAGATTTGGTATGAAAGAATGTAAGTTCATGAATACACCAATGGAAATTAATTTCAAGAAATTATGTGATGAAGTTGCAAGACCTGATTTGGAATATCCTTCTAAGTATTGACAACTAATTGTCCAAAAACATGTTTTGTAGTCATTACTCTAAGCCATTATATGATTGATCCATCACATGCAAATTGGATTGTTGCAAAGCTTGTGCCGATATACTTGCATGGGACCATCGATCTTGGATTGAAATATACTACCGGAGATGTGAGGATACATGGATAGTTTGATGCTGATTGGGTTGGTAACTTTGTTGACAGAAAGGGCACATGTGGATGCTGCTTCATTTTGGGATCTGCCATGATATCTCGGATGAGCATAAAATAGAATTCTATATCCCTTAACATGGATGAATTTGAGTACATTGTTTCTAGCATGGCTAGCTGTGAGGCGGTATGGTCGAGAAAGAGATTTGGAGAGCTATTTGAGCATGTACTAGATATGACATTAATATAATATGACAATAAGAGTGGGATTCAACTTGCAGAAAATCCTGTGTTCCATGACAAGTGTAGGCACATTGAGATTAGATATCACTATATCCAGGATAAAGTGCAAAGAGGAGCAATGACACTCCATCATATTGCAATTGATGACTAGATAGATGACATACTTACCAATCCTTTTCCGAAAGGGAAGTTCTTGGTATTCATAGCGTAGCTTGGACTAATGGATGTGACCCTTACTAGAGGGGGTAGTCATGGATGATCAAGAACACTGAGCTATGCTCTTTCCTCTTGTCTGAGATCATGGTTGGGAATGGAGCCAAGAGAGCTCCCGGGGCTAAGGGAAATCTTGACTGTAGGTTGTGTGTGATCCTTGGCATGTGTTGAAAAGTGGTAATCCCCCCTACTATGAAGTATAGGACTTATCAAGAGTATACCCTAGTATGCATCCTACTCACAGATGGGCTTGTTGAGATTTCCATCCATCTGGAAAATGGGTGTGGTGAATCTTGGTTGTGCACAACCCTTGTCATGTGTTGAAAAGTAGTAATCTTCCCAAAAAGAGATTAGACTTGGTTATTGTCATGTGTTGACAAGGTTTGTGAATGCATATATTCTACCACTTGACTCTTGAGGTGAGACTTGGTTGTGCATGATCATTGCCATGTGTTGACAAGTGGTAATGGCCCCAAGTCTCTATTAAGGTGGGAAGATCAATGGATATAGGGTGATATATGAATCTCCCCTATGACGATCATTCTTCATTAGATTGAGACATCATTTTTCCAGAGCAATGATGAACAAAGATGAGTAGAGAAAGCAAATATATTTGTTGTAGAGATAAATTTATCCCTAGTTGAGAGGTCTTGAAAATTGGAAGCTCATGGATGAATTTCCTTAAATAAAAACTGATTTTTGATGATTCTGGAGTGAATTTCTAAAATTAGAAAGTCATGTATAACATCTTAAGTATGAATTTCTAAAAATAGTAAATAACCTTGCATCAACTGATAATCAAGTATAGTTGATGCGAAATCACCTAACTTATCATTCATCAATCTTAATAGTTCGATTTTGACTTGATCATTATTATTATTATTATCATTTATGATATTATTATATTATCAAAAGGAATTTCAAGTCCCCTTTCTTTCATGACACTCAATCACTTCACACCTCTCTTCTTGATGAATCACATAGCACTATGTTACACTCTCTCTTACACACTTATTGAAGGCATGTCATGAAATATTCCTCTTACAATCTCATTAATTCATATGTTACACTCTCCTCATTTAAGTCATATGTTTCTCTCCTAAAATGATGAATCTCCTTAATGGAATAAGTTACACTTCTCTAAGGAACGTGTTGCCTCTCTTTAATGGAATAAGTTACACTCCTCTAAGGCATGCATTTCCTCTCCATAATGGCATACATTACTCTTCCCAAAAAGGCATATGTTGCACCTACCTCATGGCATACAAGTTGTACCTCTTTTATGGAATGAATTCATTTCACCTCCTTTATATATGTGTCTCATATCATCTCTCCTTATTACTTGTGTGTTGTGAATTATGAATTCGAACTTGAGAGAGAGAGAGAGTTGGAGAGACTCGAAGAAGATTGTGAGAGAGATACTTGGAGAGTAAAAGCAGGACTTGGTGAGCCAAGATTGATTCAATGTTTTAGTCTTGATTCAATTGAAGGGAAGGTTGATTTAGTGTTTGCATCTGTTGCTGCTACCAACAATATTTATGCTTCAACTTATTCAAATTTGGGTGAACTTACTCATTCTCTTGATATCTCATTGTACTTTGTATCTCTATTGAAAAAATTATATATAATAGAGGAATAATTTGGTTGGGTTTTTCCCTAGTCATTGGACCTAAATTATTCATGTCTCATTTTGTTCTTGGCTGTCTTTTATTTTTCATTTGGTTTATTTTCTATCTACAATTTTTTAACTGATATTGAAATAGAAATAAGTTTTGTAATAAGTAATTGTTACAACATAGAGCATCATAATTTCAACATTAGATACATTGTGAAAATATGTTCTAAGAAGGGGATTGAGTGACTAGATTGATGAATTGGTTGGAGTAGAGTATTGGCTACAATATGACATCCAACAACAATCATTGATATGACTTTTGTGACAATTATTATAATATAGTGGTTTCATATTATTTGGTGATAGTGGTCGTAGTTTTTGTAGTGGCATTGATTGCAAGTTGTGGCTGTGGTTGTGATTACATATTTTGGCTTTACTTATTATTCTAGAGGATGCTAGTGGATCTAGTTTGAAAATGATATGAAATAAAGGTCTACAAGGATTTGAATAAGGAGGTTGGAACCCACTCATTATATAATTTGGAGCCTTAATCAACTTGGAGCCTAGAGAAAGTTGGAGCTCGTTCATTTTTGAGGTTGGTGCCTCAATCAGGTTATAGCCTACTGCAAGTGGAAACTTGCATACTTTGGGGGTAGGTTCCTCTAACAGGTTGTAGCCTACAAATATATGTAAATGAATTAAAGATAAAGAAGAAGAAGATTTGTGGTTTTCTCCCATATGATTTTCTATTGGAAATCAGGAGGCTTTGTATATTAACTTAGATTTCCTTTTTCCATAGTAATTTCTTGTCAATTTAGATGGCTTCTCATTAATTTTATTTATTTATTCTGAATCTTTCATCAAAAAATTACCATAACATGAACTTGAAGATCACA
Organism: Pinus taeda; assembly: GCA_000404065.3. NCBI lineage: Eukaryota > Viridiplantae > Streptophyta > Pinopsida > Pinales > Pinaceae > Pinus > Pinus taeda. The sequence goes on from APFE031556467.1 coordinate 9,688, forward strand.
AAAATAAAATAACACAAGATATAGGTTCCAATCTAGGGCAAAACCCCTCCAAGGGGAAAACCATAAAATTCTCTTCTTATAGAATCAAATCAAATGAGATATCCAAGACCCATAACCATCGAAAAATTCCACCTCTAGATTCAAAGTCAATCCTTTGTTGTTTCCAGTAGATCCATCAACAAGATACTAGTAACAAGATATATACCAAGGCATAACTTCCACAAATTCTAGCTCAAGAAAAAAATCCTCACTTTCAAACTTTGGCTATCCACTTCTTCTCTTCCCTCTCTGCAATATTTCATACCAAAATACATCAAGTGTGTGTGTCCAAATTAGCTTCATATTCCCTCTATTTATATCATCCAGAGGGGGTGCGAATAGACATGTCCATTGGGGCAGGGTCGACTTGACATGTAGGTTTACTTGGCGCCTAGAGGGGTTTCTAGCCCAAAATTATATAAAATGCATAATGGTACAAATTATGAAGATTGACTCTTATTTACATTCTTCAACAATCCCTCTTAACTAGGGAGGTATTCATAATTGTAAACCTAATACAAGGATACTCTCAAACCAAAATATTCTCATAAGAAGAGTCGAGATTGATAAGTCGTCTTTAAGCATCAACATCATAACCAAGACTGTCAACATAGTAAGGCATTTAACTAAAAAGCTATTCTTATTTCAGAGCATAATGCTAGGAGGATTTACGTGAGACACCTCACTACCTCTTAGGGAACATACCCCATCCAGATGTTCACTAGGTATGTCCTATCTTGGATTACCTATCCTCAAAGAATATTGGTCCTCTTTGGCCACTCTTATCTTGGATACCTTTCCAATACTCAAAGAGTATCAATCTATTTCCTATCTTGTATTATCTATCCTCAAGGAAATATCAGATGCTTATCCAATCCTTTGGGCCCCATTCTCCTCCATGGCCTTCACTAGATGTACGAATATTAGTCCTAGCCTAGTGCATGACACATGAAGAAGAGAATATAATGTCCATCATCACTCCCTCTTAACCAAGGAGATAATCCTCATTCCCTCTTCATTAGGGAATAGATCCTTGCTCCTTTTCAAATATTTAAGGATAATTCTTACTCTTAAGCATAGATGATATTTCTTACTTCCTTTCAATTTGGAAGTCAAGTTCTTTAGCATGTCTTCATAGATACCTCGACTACTAGTTCTTCATGAAGATCCTCAAGTAGTTGCATGGCTCCTCCTTCCCTTTTCATCTCATCATATTGAGCTATCATTTTTTTGGATATAATGGAGCCAAACTTTCTTCAAATTGTGACAAGGTTCAAGCCATCAAATTTTCATATCACTTTTATCTAATAAGCATAAAAAAAGGCATTATATTGAGTCATTAAAGGTAGGGATAATCATAGCTCCCTCTAATCATGAAAGTGATATTCATTTCCATTAAAATATAAACATTAGGTTATATATTTTTTTTTGTACAACTACCTTTCAATCCCAACATGATGCAGACATCTTAACCATATAATACTCCAAGGATTACCAAATCCATCCACTTAGTTCATGAATTCATTGAATTGAGTCCAAAAGGAAACACTTGTAGATACACTTGCCTCAACTATGCTTATGCATTTTTGTAACATTTTTCTGGGTAGAAAAACCATATACCAACCTGATAACCAATACCAAAACATCAATATCATAATTACCTCAACATGATGGCATTTTGTCAATATATCAGATTTTGCTTTGTTTTCTTTGAAATTAGCATCCTTCCATATGGTCTATCTCCATATTGGATAAGAATAATTCTCCATGATATCAATCATTAAACAACGTGTTTATGGAATGAACCAATCACTCAGATTCAATATCTTGTCCATTCGATTCAATTTTTTTTCCATAACCATCCTTCTTCTTGAAGTTTCCATTTCTTACTTCCTTCAAGAGATTACATCAGATGTTGATTAGTATAATCATGCATACTTTCCTTCTGATCTTTTCACATGGTTTTGCAATATTTATTTTCAGGGATCCAATCCACATCTTGAGTGGGTCATCATATTTTATCAAATTATAATATCCTATAGTCAGAGTGTCATGCAAAATTCTACTACTTTTCTCCCTTAGAAGTCAACATTGCTTTGCATGATTTATTGCAACAAGGTTTTTCTTCATCTTTCAATCATCAATGAAATTATTAGTTGGAAGTTCCAACATCATGTCCATCACGATCCTTACAATTCCCTCTTTCGATCATGCTCTTTAAGGAGTCATCAACAAACACGAGTTTTGATTTTCTTTGTTCTTTCATCCTTCTCATCTTTCTTCTATAATTTTGTGCCTACAATTCCAACAAGTATAACAAAAAAAAATATACAAATACAAGAGCATCATGACAAATCTGCCAATCTAGGGTTTCCATGGTTTCTCAGAAGGTGTACTTCTAGGGTTATAATTAGAGACCCTATATTTATTGATCTTATCCTTATTAAGGTTTTATCTGAAACATCAGCCTTGGGGTATTGATTTCAGGTACTAGGTTTTCTCATTTCAACCCTTGCTAGGGTTTTACCACATACCCTAGATTATCCTTTCAAAATTAGATATGCAAAACCTAGATGTCAAGAGCTAGGGTTTCATTAAAGGGGATAAAAAATTATGGTTTTCCCTCATAGGGTTAGCTATATATAAACTAGGGTTTAGAAACCCTAAGTACAAAGATTCTTCAAGACTACACATATCTACAAACCCTAGCAACTCTATTGTTATCTACCATAAAGAAATTGTAAAACCATAATTGCAAGACCCCAATCATATTATAGACATACCTCATATGTAGAAAAGAAATTATGTACCTCTATCTTCCATTTCTATCAGCAGATGCATAAAGAGGTATTCAAACTTCATAGAGTTCCCAAAGAACTTTTTCCTACATGTCTTCTTCAAAGAACATGTTCTCCCAGTTTGTGAGATCTAGGTTATTGTTAACATTATAGGTGCCTCAACTTTTCCTATGTTGAGATGCTAGCTTCGTCAATCAATTGAAGATTGATTCTAATTGCAAGGATAAACCAATCCACTTAGTCTTCTGATTATTTTCATTACAAACACTGTCTTAATGCTATATCGAGATCATATCCAGATCAAGATTATTGCCTAAGCATTATTGTCATCATTTTCATACTACTGTACATATCATTGTTAATTCTTATCACTTTCCAAGGTGATTGTTATATCAAGTTTATATCAGATCACTTCCATATATTATCTTCTTTTAAGGCTCCAAGTCGGCTTTACATATTTCTATACATATCACTTATATGTATATTATTGCCAATACATTGTTGTTGTTGTCAACAATGTCTCATGGTCAACCACAACCTTATTGTCAAGGTATATTTTGTTATTGTGGTATAATCGATGCCAATAAGCTACGAGCTTAGACTACATTCAAGTCAACGAGATCACATGCCACTATATATATTATGATGTCATAAAAATCAATTCCATACAAAACTATAGCCACTGTCTCATTGTAAACCTTAAAAAGTATTGATGTAAATGCTTGTAGTGATCCACAGAAAGGATAAACCACAAACCCTAGTCTATATTGAACCACAAGTAAGTAGGTCAGAACTTTCATACCATTGTAATGAGCCTACTGTAGTTGATAATGTGTCACAATAATCGATAAGATGTCGCCAAAAATTACATCTGCGAGCCAAACAGTGAACCATAGATGTGATCCTTTTAATCCATACGTACAAGAGCAATGACAAGCTAATACAATGATTCAATAATAAAGGGAATACGATGAATGTAGGCCATGAGATTAGCGATATCACAAAACTATTGTTGCGATGTACTGAAAAGTCATGACCCATCACAAAAATTCAACAAGCTACGAACCACAATCACATATGCAAGTCATAAATAAATAAAGTCACATTTTAATATCATAAATCATAGTGTAGCATTTTCACAATGATGCCATGGTGATGTGAACCAAAAAGATTCTAATACAATTGAACCTTAGCCCTCATAGAATCAAGCTACTAAATTAGACAAGCCACATAATAGAGTAATGTGATATCATTGTAGGAGTCTAGCAGTACCACCTATACACAGAGAAATATGATCTGATAGATAAAGTGAACCATGAGTCATAGATGATAGCCTTCGATGTATTGCAAGCCACCTTTTATCAATGAGAACCTCATGAGATTTAAACGAACCACTGAGATGAGATATTTTCCGAATTGAAGTGTCAAAATAATCTACTGAAATACTGTGAACCATTTATAACAAGCTTAAAAAATAATATGCTACCATAGAAGCATCTTCGATCCATAGAGTTATATAGTCAACGAGCCCACAAAATATAGTATAGAGTGAGCCATATCAGAATTAATGAGAGCCACCACAAATGTTATAGGATCATTTATCACCCTTGCATACTTGATGCATTGAGTCATGGCCTTGGGAAACCCTTTCCATTCAGAGTTGGTCCATTTATTAAAAAAAACATTATTTTAAATTCCATATGTGACTCTGCCCTTCAAAAAACGTGTGCACACATGGGTTCAGCTATACCCAACCCGTGTATATAATTTGAAATATTAAAAAAAATATAAAATCCCTATTTTATGGCCGAGGTTTACGGGTTACACTAGAAGCCGCCCTACAGGAGCCTGTGGTCTAACTATATCCCAACTGAATCAAATGTTTTGGGGTGATATAAATACATCTCATGGGAAGGTCTAAGGGGAGAGAAAGATAGGATATTGATATTATATCTAATTTGTCCTTGTTCAAGTCTAATTTATCCTTGTGCCTCCTGCACTCCCAGCTATAGGAAACCATTGTTTCCTCATAGAGATGTCCATATCGTTTATATGACATCTATGTGCATGCATTTGAAAGAGGATTGTTGAGGCTTGGGCTAGACGGATCTAGAGGAAGGTTTCGCTTGGAGCCGTGGTCGAATAGGGTTGTATTCTTCCACATTTTTTGCAGACATCAATAAAGAAGCTCTGTATTGTTCCCGATGTGATGATCTTTATGCTTTAACTCATATTATGATCTAATTATGTATGATCTCATGTTATATATATATATATATATATATATATATAAATATTATAATATATATATATAATATTATAATATATATATAATATATATATATATATGATCTAACATTCATATCTTGAACATGATTTTGAACTACTGCTGGTATATATACTTTTCTGGAATGAGTTGCAGGTTTTGAAGCATTAGAGGAAGAAGAGGGTTTGGACCCTATGGGAACATCCTCAAACGTAGGACCTAAGGGTAATATCTCTTCATCCCACTTTAGTAGTTTAAGCATTAGGACTACTTGTTTGCTTGCTTCCTGTTGGTGTATGCCCTTTGATTTGTTGAGGTTCTCAACCTAGACCCTAGGGTGTTTTATCCCGTAACAGAATTGGTGACTCCACTGGGGAATACAATCTTTTATTTCATTTTTTGTGTTGTTTCTCTCTTGATCTGGGCCTTCTTGTTTGGTTTCTTGGTTTTTCCAGTATCTTTGACTTGTTTGCAATCTGGGTAAAAAGTCTGATCTTTTGGATCAGGGCTGAATTTTTAGTTTTCTTTGCTAGCTTTTGTATATGCTATTTTAATTCACAAAATCGTGTACACACGTGTTTTTTCCAAAGGAACATGCATATACGCGTGTTTCCTTGAGCACAGTCATGTATACTCGTGGGTATGTCACTACACAGTCGGGTATGCTTAGTTTTGAATGAATTTTTCAAATTATGAGTCCACTAAAGGGTTTTACCTGATTTTTATTGCTTCTATTTAGTCATTGATTGTCTGGGAGAGTCTTGCTTCTTGCATATTTTCAGTCTCGTATCTCTCTTTATGGAAATACCTAGTCAAAAACTTGTGTTTGGGTTCAAGGCTTCTCAGTGAAGTTCTTGGCTGTTCTAAAATTTTGGAACAAGGAATTGGTCTTAATTCACTTATAACCCAGCCTTTACATTGCTTTCCCTTGATTTCTTGAAAGTTGACATATTTAGTTTTTTCTTGGTTTTTGAGAAAGTCCTTCTTGCAATCTTGAAAAATTTTCTTGGTCTTCTTGAAATATTTCTTATTTGCTGGAGTTTTTATGCTATTATTCAGATCAATTTGCTTGAGTTTGTAGCCTCTTTTCACTTTAAGTTTATCATGTTAATGATTCCTATGGCTTGTGAAATTTGAGGTTCTTTATGCTTGAATTTGATCTTGAAGTCTTTAGTAGTTTTTGTTTTCTCAAGAAATCTTTGTAACCTTAAAAAGAAAAAGGATAAAAACATCTTTTTGTTTCCTTTATTTTTTTATTTTTGTTTTTTTTTATTTTTTGGTATTGTTATCATTTTAGAGCAAGTGTGAAGTATTTTCATTAGGTTGAATTAGCTTGATTTTGGGGAAAAGCTTGTGATTGAATTTGTTCCTCCTTTTTGTCAAGTTTTGGCCTCTTGATCTCTTTGAGAAACACATTTGCTTACTTTAATAACAATCCTTAGAATCTTGCATTAAGCATTTTTAGTTTGCATTAGGATAGTTGCATTGTAAGTATTTTTAGTCATTTTGTAGATTTTGAGTGTGTGAGTGTGTGTTTTGAAAAAGAAAAGAGATTTTTTGCTTTCGTAGTTCATTCGTATAACCCTATAGAAATCTCTTTCATTGAAGAAAAAAAAAAAGCTGCGTATGCATGTAGCCAAGTTTTCTATTGATTTCTTCTTGCATCAATAACATCATAAGTTGCACTTCCATTTTACCCTTGACTTAAGAACAACCATTAAAATCAAGCGTTAAAATTAAAATGAACTAGATTTTTTGATTTATCATAGTTACATCAAATAGTCTAGGTCATTTAGGTTCTTGGAATAGGTGTGTGGAGAGTTAACACTCCAAGGGCACTCTAAATTTAAACATAGAAGTTGACTAAAAGAGTGAAATATAGTGTCATTAAGTTTTACAGGAAAACTCTTCTCTTATGGGAGTTAAGCATGAGGGTGAGTGAAGGCATGGAAGAGAGGTACCCCCTCTCCTACTTGTTGGATCTCTACCAAAGACTGTTCCACCCAGCTTCTGTTACAAATTGGTGACCTTAGTTTCCATTCCTAGGGACCAGATAGGTGATTGAGGGGGGGGGGGAATACCCATGGTACCTGAGGCAGATGGTGCATCACTCTCATTAGTACTTCTCCAGGGTTCCCTTGCGAAGCTCAAGTACTTGCACCAACAAAGGGTTTTATCTTGGGGTCAGCGTAACTGTTCCTGTTACCTTCGTTGGTAGGCTTGGGCCGTAATTAACACAAACTATCTTCAGAAGGTCCTTTACTTCACTTTCTTGTATCTTGAAGTCTGGTCCTAATCACCTAGAGTAGAAATACTTGGAAGCTTCTTGATTGAATATATCTTTAGGGACATTTCAGTGAGTTCTCTTTGCTCCTAGATTGCCATAGCTTTATAATTTTTTGAGCCTTTACAAGTTCTCTTAATAATTAAAAGTGGATAATCGATCAGTTCGTCGGTCCAAGAGGCTTCATGGCCTCTCACCTATGAGTGCTGAGCCTTCATTTAGAAGGTGTAGGAGAAATTATGCTGGTGATTTTCAAACATTAACAACGAATGCATCAAAGATTAATGCTCCATTTCAAGCTATAGTTTCACAAGGTGGACCTAGTGTAAGTTGATTTGGAGAGAAATACTCCAGTCCTTTCCAGGGTTCTCTTCCAGTCGAAAGACAAAGTTGAGGTTAAAGAGATTCCTGATTCCCCTGTGGCTCCTTCTTCACCTCTTCCTCCCAATTATCTAGACATTCTATTATACGTTGGGACCCCAACTCATAGGCTAGTAAGCCCTGGTTTTTATCATCCTTTTCCTTTGATGGCCACTGTTGGGAGCACGAATCTAGATATGAGTGCCACTAGTGATCATACTCCTATTTTAGTTCAAGGACGAGGTACTATTGCTATCTACTATCACTCCTAGTACTGCAATATTTGGCTCTACCTCCATTCCATCTTCGAGTGGGGGCACCCAATATTTTTCTTCCCACATTGGTTCCTTCCCCTTTGGGATACCTTCTAGTGCAATTATCTTGGTTCCTCTAACCATCTCATCCATTGTTTCCACAACTATGAATTCTATGGCTAGTGGTTTAGCCTCTTTCCATGATTTTCCTTTTGGAAGTGTTCATATACCTCGTTCTAACCCTTCTTTAGGATCACTCCCTTTTTCCACTCAAGGTCAAGGTTATAATCCTTTTCAAGGATGGAATGACCCTGCTTTTAGTGGTTTAGGAGCTAGGAATTAGTTTTCTTTTAGTCAACAGAGGAACATGCCTTAATCCTCCATAAGTGCCTTTGAGGGTTATTATCCCTTCCCCAATGTATGAAACCATTACCAAGGACTCTTCTCTTCTTTTAATACTTCTCTCGAGGGAAATTTTCTTGGTTATGGAAACCTTTCAATAGGAGCTGGTCAAACTCCGAATTTTTTTGGACCACAAGGTTTTCCTTACAGTTCAGTTTCTTAGATGAACAATCCTCGGCAACTTGGTGCCTCTACAAATCTAGGATATTATTTTCAAAATGTTGGGAATCCTACTCATGTTGGGTAGAATTATCAAGCTCCTCCACGCTTACCATTCCTGGAAACGATAAATTTTCCAGATCTCTCAAAATTTACAAACGACCTGATCCGATATAATTTGGCTTGGCCTCTGGTTCCCACCAAACTTCCATTGGCTATTCCAAAATTCGAAGGAAAGTCCGGGGAGGATCCATCTAACCATATAACAAAATTCCATTTATGGTGTTCATCTGACTCCCTAATTGACGATTCAATTAGGTTAAGGTTGTTCCAACACACGTTAACTGGAAATGCTGCTAAGTGGTATATAGAGCTTAGTGGGGGTACCTTTGCTTCATTTGGTGAATTGGTTACTATGTTTTTGAGCCATTTTCAGTTTCCTGTTCGATATGATGCTGGAACTAAGCTATTGGATAGTTTCCAACAAGATAAGACAACTCACATTTCTGACCATATTCGGGAATGGTGAAGAAGGAAGAGGTTCATCAAAGCCTATATTGCTAATGAATTCCTTCTCGAATGGTTTTTAAAATCTCTACAGCCAAAAATTTCTAAGGATGTATTACTCTCCGGCGTATTCACCAAAGAACATGCTATATTTAGAGCCCAATAGTTAGAACTTATATATTATCAGTTTGGGATTATTGAAAAGATTTTTCTTGATTCTCCTCGATCCAAGATCGATTTAGCCAAACCGAAGCCAGGTCCCCATGCCGACGAGATAGTGAAATCAATCGATAATAACACGAATAACCTGTTAAGTCAATTACAACATTTGTCTTTACAAACTCCTTCTTCGATTCAGGCATCATCGTTAGTGCCTATGCCTTCTTGACCTCTAACTATTAACACTATCCAAATTTCTAACCCTAAAGGAAATCAACAATCTAATGGGAATAAAAAGGGACATGGTAAGAAGAAAGATAAGGATGGGAAGGGTAATGTGAACAAACCCAGTAATAATACTGGGGAGAGTAAAAAGGAGTCCAAAAATAAAGTTAAGTTTCCTTGCAAAGTGTGCAATCAAGACCATTTAACTCATCTTTGCTCTAAGATTTACGATGCTCAGGGCTTGTTAGTGTAGCAGGGTTCTTCTAGCTCCCAGGCTGTTCTGACTAACCCTTTTCTCCAAGGGTAGAAAATGTTTGTTCGCGCGAGTGCTAATACTAGAACCCCCACAGGGGGCAAACAGGAAGGGAAAAATCCATCGAATGTATACATGATTATTTCTCATGTTGATGTTGCTACAATATAACATGACTATGGTGAACTAAAATCCTCTAAGGCTAAGGCCACTCCCAATGTTCCAGAGCCACTCCATATTGAGAGGCCCACAGTTGAGCCTATACCTCAAATGCCAAAAGGGTCTGCAAAATGTTCGACGATTAACCCTAATTCCAGGGCTGCCTAGGACTACTCCATTGTTGAATATTTGGCTCAAAGTCCTTGTGCGATGTCTATGTTAGAGGTACTCCAGTCATGTCCCTCACAAAGAAGTGCGCTGCTCACTGCGATCGAGGCAATAGATCCGAAAAACTCTCTTATTATTACATTTGACATGTCAAATATTAAGAAGAGGCTACCTCATCACACATATTTCTAGATTAAATCTACATTTCGAAAGGTCAATATCTTTCAAACTGTAGTTGATGAGGGAGCTTCCACATGTGTCATGTCGATTGCATGTTAGAAAGCTATCATATCTCCTCAAGTTGTTCCTTCACCTACTCTCTTGGCTGCATTTGATGGTCGTTCTCATAGGCCTCATGGAATTATTCCAGCCTTTCCTATCTATGTTGGGGGAAGGTGGTCAATATTGAGGTGGAAATAGTTGATGCGAGTTTGGATTATAATCTTCTATTGGGACCAAATTGGATTTATGAAATGGATGCCATTGTATCATCATTATTTCACATCCTATGCTTTCTCCATGAAGGGAGAATTGTTATCGTTTCTCATATGGATTATTATCTAAAAGAATCCAATGCATCCTCTGATTCTTCCATTCCCTTGGTGAACAATCCCAAGCAGCCTGTTGAGAATTTAGGAGTCATAATGTATTCCTTTTTGATTGGTACTTATGATCTTCCTTCTCCTATTGCTCGAATAAATGACATTTCATCATCCAAGGCCCCTTCTCAAAGAGAGTTCTTTAGAACTCATTATTTTTCAAATCCTTAGCCCTTACCCTCTTCTACCACCACATTAGAAGAAGGGCAAGAGGGTGGAATGGCATATCCCATGTCTGCAGCCGAAATTTCTTATCAATTTATAGTTAATAATGCAGATTCTGATCCCACTCCTCTTTCACTAGAGGATTTGGATGGAGATGTGGGTTCGGATTGGACTCTTGACTCTAATTCTTCTATGGACTACCTTGATACTGTTTTACAATATGAGGAAGAAATCCTAGAAGCAATGACGGGCATAGACATACCGTGGGATGATTTTCATCATCGGTCATATTTTCTCCCAGACTTGCATGAAGTAGAAACAAGTTTGTCTAGCCCTTTTTCATCTGGTGGTGTTCACACAATTTTAAACCCTTTGGCTCCAGCACAGGTTTTTGTCGAAAATAACATGTCTTTCATTTCAGAAACTGTTCCGATGAACATCTCCAGGGATCCCAATATAGTTGAGAATGTTTTAATTGGAGCTGAATGCTCCCCTAAAGAAATTCAAATTTATACCGATCTTTTCAAAGAGTTTTGTGATGTGTTTACTTGGTCTTATGAGGAAATGCCTGGAATTGATCCATCAATAGTCTAACATGAGATCAAGACTTACACGAATGCAAAGCCTATATGGAAAAATCTTTTGCCGGTAATCGTAGGAAAGTGGCATCTATCAAAACCAAGGTTGAGAAGTTGCTTAAGGTAGGGTTCATATACCTCGTTCCGTTGACTGAGTGGGTCTCAAATCTAGTCCCAATTGATAAAAAACAAGGAACGATCTACGTATACATATAATTTAGGGATCTAAATAAGGCTTGTCCAAAAGATAATTTCCCCAAACCTTTTATTGATCAGATTATCAATGAATGTGCAGGAAATGAGATTTTCTCCTTCATGGAAAGTTTCTTGGGTTATAATAAAATTACTATCTATCCTAAAGATCAACATAAGACAACTTTTATCTACCCCTGGGGTACCTTTGCATACAAAAATATGCCTTTTGGCCTTAAAAATGCTGGAGCGAATTTTCAGCGGGCCATGTCCTACACTTTCCATGATATCAAAAATATCATTGAATCTTATTTGGATGACCTAACTGCTCATTCTCGAAAGGGAATTGATCATCCTCATCTTCTTCAATTAATTTTTGAGCGATATCATCATTATAAAATCTCATTGAATTCGAATAAATGTGTTTTCCTTGTTACATCTAGTTGGTTATTAGGATTCATAGTGCCTAATGAATGGATTCACGTAGATCCTTTCAAGGTTGAGGCAATACTTCAATGTCCTATCCTGTCTACCATCCATCAACTTCAAAGTCTCCAAGGAAAATCCAATTTATTGAGGATATTTATCGTCAATTATGCGTAGATCATAAAGGGATTTATGATATTGCTGAAAAAAGTAGTTCCATTTCTATGGGACGATTTCGCTCAGCGCTTGTTCAGTGCTTTGAAAAAAGCATTGAACTCTTCTCCTTTACTGACTCCACCCGATTATAGCATGGATTTCCTGTTATATCTCGCTACGATAGAATCATCCATTAGTATGGTTCTGGTTCAGGAAGGTGATGCTCTCCATGAACACATGATTTATTATCTAAGCCAAGGCTTGGTAGGTCTTGAAATCAGCTTTGGCAGCTATTCATGCTGTCCAACGACTTCAACACTATATTCTACTTAGAAATTTTTTTGTCTTAGCGGCTTTCAACCCATTTCAGTTTGTTCTCGGTAGGTGAGTGATTGGAGGAAAATATAATAGATCGATTGTTATTTTACAAGAAATCAATCTCAATTTCTTTTCAGCCAAATCTAAGTAATATTTAGTATTTGTGTAATTAATCTTAGAGTTTCCTTGTGAAGAAGAAATGGTTTATGAGGAATCATTCCATGATGAATGTATTTTCCTTATTTCTTCACAAGATCCTTGGTATGGAGATATTATAATAGACCTTCAGACTTCGAAGTTTCCTCTCACTTTTTCAAAGGATGAGCGAAGAAAATTGCGTCACTTAACTAAAAGTTATGTTTTTATCAGTGACACTTTATATCGTCGCAGGGTTGATTCAATCCTTAGGCGCTATTTAACCTTAGAATCATCTGAGTCAGTGCTGAATGATTTCCACAGTGGAGCTTGTGCTGATCATCTATCTAGGCTTGCTACAACCCAAAAATCTTGCGTGCAGGTTATTTTTGGCCTTCAATTTTCAAAGATTGTGTTGAAGTGGTCAAAAAATGCCATCCTTGTCAGGTTTATACTCGGAAATGCACACTCATCCAGCTTTGATCTTTCCTTTTATTACCATCGATCTGTTAAAAATGCAGGGTGTTGATTTTATAACATGTATCCCACCTTCGACAATGGGTCACAAGTATATTATTGTAGCAGTGGACTACTTTACTAAGTGGACCGAAGATATGCCGACTTTTGTGAATGATGGTGAAACACCAACCCTGTTTCTATTCAACCAAGTCATTTCTCTTTTCAGTATTACAAAGGAGATTGTCCCTGACCATGGCAGTCATTTCTAGAACAAGATGATGGCTGAATTACCTATCAAGTTGGGTTTTCGGCAAGAGCACTCATCTTGTTACTATCCTCAGGCCAATGGTCAGGTGGAAGCCGTGAATAAATCCATGAAAGTTATCCTGTAAAGGAAAATTAAAAAATCTCAATCCAATTGGCATATCATGTTATATCCTGTGCTTTGGGCATACCAGATGTCGGTTAAGACCATTACAGGTTTCACTCCTTTTCAACTAGTTTATGGTTTGGAATCGATCCTCCCTGTGGAATGTGAAATTACTTCTCTTAAATTAGCTGTAGAACTTCTTCCAGACACTTCTAGTCTTGAAGAACACCTCGTTTATTTGGAACGTCTTGACGAGCAACGTCAAGATGCAGCCACAATTAACGAAGCTCATAAAAAGAGAGTGAAGATCGAATATGATAAGGCTGTGCGTCCTAGTGTTTTCTCTAAAGGTGACCTTGCTCTGGTCTATGACTAAGACAAAGACGACTTGGGGGAAGGTAAGTTCAAACCCCTGTGGTACAATCCTTTTATTGTTAAAAAGGTATTGTAAAAAGGAGCTTATGAATTGGTTGATTTTGATGGAAACAAGCTCACGAAGCCCAGAAATGGGCTCTATCTTAAAAAGTATTATGCCTAGGCTTCTACCTAGCATTTGCTTGGTCTTGTAGATATTGTATATATTTGTGCATATCTGTCTATAGGATTCATAGTGATATCAATATTTTTGATCTGCTTTGGTAGGCATCAATGGATGATCTAGTATATCTAGGGTTCACTGATGGTGCTAGTTGACATACCCAGAATTTGGCTTCCATGACTTGAGTGATTTACTATCCATCTCGTTAGTTGTTGGTTTCAAGAGGCATATGTATCGACCCTGCTTCAAACAATGTTGCCAAATATACTGCTCTTGTTAACTTACTGTTTGAAGCAATATCTCTTGGTATTGATTCATTAAGTGTATACTTGGATTCACAACTGGTGGTGTCTCATTTAAAAAAAATCTATCCTGTGAGAGATCTTTATTTATATTGCCAATTTTTGAGAGTGTGTTTATTACAAATATCATTTAATTTTATCACATTTACTCATATTCCACAATTATAAAACTCATTTGATGAATCCATAACTAATCAAGCATTAGAATGGCATATCAATCATTCATCACATTAAAATAAAAAATAATAAAAAATCATTTGTATATATGGTCGTCACATCATGAAACTGTTGTTGAAAAGTGTGCAACAAGAAATGCTTGTTGATAATGCAACAAGATGATGGAGCTTAGTGGAAAGGAGTCGCCTTCACTAAGTGGGCCCACAGGCTATTTTTGGCGCAAGTCTATTTTTAGACTATGTCTATTTTTAGACATATGGA
>APFE031556467.1:24416-43418 GCA_000404065.3 Pinus taeda
TTCATGATAGATCTAAACATATTGACATCAGGTACCATCATATCAGAGATTGTGTGCAGCGGAGGATCATGTTACTTTCGTACATTCCAACGGAGGATCAGGATGCTGATATTCTGACGAAGGCCCTCACCAGGAGCAAATTCGAGTACCACCGAGGCAGGATAGGGGTTGCTGATAATCCATATCTTGTCGAGAGGGAGTGTTGAGATTGCAACAAGATGATGGAGCTTAGTGAAAAGAGTCACCTTCACTAAGTGGGCCCTGCAGGCTATTTTTGGCGCAAGTCTATTTTTAGACTATGTCTATTTTTAGACATATGGATCATGTCTATGGATTGCAGGTTGTTGTTTATGGATGATTTGTCAAATTGGGAAAAATAGATGGACTTCTATTTTTAGATCACAGCGGAGTGACTGCTCAGTCTAAATATAGAACAGTCAAATATTATTAGCTCATAATAATATTTAGACTATAAACTTGGTCTTATTCTCTTGGAGCACTTCAGGATGAGCTACGGATGTGGTACATGCAGATCCCAGAAGGAAATACGTGGTTACCTATGGGATGACTAATATTTGCATGCAGGACTTCAGTTAGAACTCAAGTGAGTTGAGTTTAGTGGACTGGAGGTGCAGTTGATGGAGTTGTGTTCAGTTTAGCTTTGTTAAACTGGTTGTATTTAGTCTAACTGGCGAATAGACTAGAGATGAGTTGGGTGAATTAGTTATTAATTAATTCACAAGTTATTAACTCATAATACAACTAATGAATACATCAGTTAACTCAGTTGCATGTCAGTGCATGTTCAGTTCAGCAGGGACAGGTGTTAGAGGATCAGATTGCTATCATTTGTGACTATAGATGTGCATGATGATTTGCACAATCAGTGGGATTGAGTAATGCCAATGAGGATTGCGTGATATATCCAAAGGAAATACGAGTTTGCTTCATTCATTCTCATGCAGGTATTGAGCAGGGGAGGCAGGCAAGTAGTGGAGGAGATTTGAGCCAGTGATTGATTCAGATCTGAGCTGTATTGTGTGTAACAGAGGTGGAGATACTTGTGAGAAGTATTATGCTGTGTAATGTTACATGACTCAATCATTAATATACAGATAGTTTGGGTTTTTAGTGAGATGCTTTCCCCGGGATACATACTGTGTTAATGTGTGAATGCTCTTGATGTTTTACTGTTATTGATGTTGCTTTATTGATGATCAACGTAGAGGAGCTTATGTATTGTGTATGTTTTCCACAATAGTACATGATCAGGATAATCTCCATTGAATATGTGTTAAATTATTCAAAATTTCTACAACTGTCTGTATATAGATAGAAGTTATATGTCCAAAATATTATACAAAATCGGGACAAGAATGTCCCACAAAATTAGGGATTAAGCCCAATCATGTTTATCAAAAATATCAGGACATCTCTAATCTATATCTGTGGGCCATGCCCTAGATGTGCATCTCGAAAGAAGACGATGGCAGTAGCCACTTGTTGAAAAATCGACACCCAATCGCATGGTACTCCTACCACGCGTCTCTGCATTGCCTCTGGTAGATCCTCTACTGTTGCCACAAGTACCTATTGAGTCAATCTCTCCAAGTTCCTCTGTACGACATGAAGAACTCTCTGAGTCTCAGCTGTGACACCCTCCGTGTCTCTTACATGACGCCTAAGCCTGGGTAGACCCTCAGTTCTTACCGGTCCCACATCTGTATCATGATCAAACAATTTTGTAAGCATTTTTGTCTCATAAAAAATAATTTCAATTCATATTTTTGAAATCTAAAAAAACAAAATAATATTAAAAAACTTAATTTTTTTTTTACCAATGGCACCCCATGCAACGCTGGGTGGAAGCACTAGCAGGATCCACTCTGAAATCCATGTCTGCATAGACATAGTCCTCAATGGAAATGAATTGTTCTTTCCACCAAAGGAAAAAATCGTCATCAAATGCCGTTCTAGGGACCTCACCACCCCCTAGTCTCTTCCTTAAGTTATCCCATCTACTTATCCATGGATCTCTTGGGCTACTGATGGTGGAAATCACTTTGTATCAAAGTCCTGGTATTTTATCAAAGAAGAAAGTACAAATAATAGTACCATACCAAAAATTTGTGGTATTACTCTTCTTTTTAGAAGTAAGTTGTTTTTTCAAATTGGTTAGGAGGGTTGTGCACTAGTCAAAAACTGTGGTAAGGGAATCTACTGCTAAGCTCATCATAACACAAGAAGTTCGGTGCAATGAGGCTGATCCTGCTACCCTCATAATGGTAAAAAGGATAATCCTTAGGGGCAAACTTTCCACATTTTTGATTGGGATCTGTGTCCCTACCTTCTCGGGGTTTCTAAGGCAGTAAATATGAATGTAATCATTTACACTAAGTGTAGGTTTTAACCTTGTACAAAAATTACCTGCGTACGAATTCTAAATCACAGAAAATAAACAATGCAAGAGCATAACACATAAAACACATATACATAGAGATTCTCCCCTGGATCCCAAAACCGGGACTACCAACTTGATTTTTCATTATATTCCTTTCAATGTTATAATACATATTTATACATGCTAAAGCATCCAATACCATGGAATGAAAACCATCATGTCCAATACCATGGACTGAAAGCCATCGCGTCCAAAAAACATGTGCGAAAATCATGCACAAAACCATAGGTGGGTCTACGCAACCTAACATAGGGTCCAAAACCAAAATTTTCAGGGGCGCTGCCCCGGACCCCATAAAGTGGCATTACAAGTACACCTCAAACCCCCTGTGACCCCTCCCCGCTACAAAATCGACGCAATGCCCTCTAACACCCCGGTTAACTACGTGGGCTAGTTGTGGAAAGAATATAAAACAACCCAACATTCTCCCACTTGTTGTTTTCTTTCCACAGGGGGCCACAAGAGAGCTTAGTCATTTTTCCAGCCCTGAAATGCCCATTGTCTCTCTACACCAAGAGAACTTCTTAGAGCTCACAGATTTTGTCAATGCATTTGCAGTATTCTTTAAAGTGTCCACCTTTACCAGCAATACCTTTTCGTCTTCTATCATAGCCCTCAAAAAGTGATACTGAACATCAATGTGCTTTGTCTTTGAATAACAAGCAGGGTTCTTTGCGAAGAAAATTGCACTTTGGCTGTCACAATCTATCCTTATAGCTCCCTGTACTAACCCCATATTTGAACACAATCTCTGCAACCAATGCTTCCTTGCTTGCATGAGTGGCTGCCATGTATTCTACCTCTTTAGTTGATAGTGCCACTACAGATTGTTTCTTACTCATCCAACTGACTGCACCTCCAAATAGGTTAAACACATACCCACTTGTAGATCTTCTCTGATCCAGATCTCCAGCCCAGTCTGCATCAACAAAGCCCCGGATATCCAACACTCTGTCCAATCCTGGTCTTCCTTGGTAGCACAAACCATAATCACTAGTACCACGCAAATACCTGAAAACTCGCTTCACTGATGTCTAGTGCTCCTTCCCTGGTTTTGACATAAACCTGCTCAATACTCCCACTGCATGTGCAATGTCCGGTCTAGTACAGACCATGGCGTACATCAAGCTACCAACTGTACTTTCATATGGAACATGGGACATGTCCTCTTCCTCTTCTTCTGTCTTGGGACACTGTTCAGCAGATAACCTCACACCTACAGGAATAGGAACCTTCACCGGTTTACTATCCTGCATATTAAACCTCTGCAATATTGTCTCGACATACTTCCTCTGGTTTAACCAGAGCTTCCTCTTTGCCCGATCTCTTTTAATTTCCATGCCCAAGATATAGTTTGCAGCACCGAGATCTTTCATGTCGAATTTGGAGGACAATTGGGTCTTCAAATCCTGGATAATTTCTTTGTCATTTCCAACCAACAACATATCATCCACATACAAGACCAGATAAATAACACGGTCACCAATTAATTTAAAATACACACAATGATCTGCGTTGCTTCTGGTGAAGCCAAGTCCCCGTATAAATGTATCAAATTTCTGATACCACATCCTTGGTGACTGTTTTAACCCATACAGAGACTTCTTTAACTTGCATACCAGTTCTTTCTTACCCTTCACTGCAAAGCCTTCAAGTTTCTTCATGCATATCTCCTCTTCCAGATCCCTGTGAAGAAATGTTGTCTTCACATCCATCTGTTCTACCTCAAAATCAAAAGCAACAAAAACAGATAAAAGTAACCTAATAGAAGTTACCTTGGAAACAAGAGAAAAATATCACCAAAATCAATTCCCGGCACCTGGGAATAACCTTTTGCTATCAACTGAGATTTTTATTTCTCCACTTTTCCTTATGCATTTGTCTTCTTCTTGAACACCCATTTTCTGCCAATAGGTTTCCTTCCAGCCGGCAACTCCACCAGATCCCAAGCCTCATTTCTGTGCAAAGATGCCATTTCATCAACCATGCCCTCTTTCCAGAGTTTTCCTTCCTCTGAATCTACTGCTTCCTTCACAGTTCTGGGATCATCATCAGTAATAGATAAAGCAAAATTTGAACAGAAAGTAGATGGCCTATACCTTTCTGGCTGCCTTCTTTCTCGAACTGATCTTCTTACACCCAGAGTTTGTGGCTCTTCATCTTTTGATTCCTCCTCTACTGTAGAGTCTGATTCTTCCTCCTTTAACTCAAACTCTATCTTCTTAGGTTCCTTTGGTTGGACTTCATGTTTAATAATATCTTTCATCTCTCTAAACACCACATCTCAGTTGTACACAACTTTCCTTGTTACTGGGTTCCAAAGCTTATAACCCTTTAAACCATCCTTATACCCAATAAAGATGCACTTTTCAGATTTACTATCCAACTTGGTTCGTTTCTCCTTTGGAACATGTACATATGCATCACATCAAAATACCCTCAAATGTGAAAGGGAGGGTTTCTTACCAGTCCATACCTCTTATGGAGTCTTATCCTCCAACGCTGATGAAGGTGATCTGTTGATCAGGTAACATGCTATCTCCACCGCCTCTGCCCAGAATTCTTGTCCTAACCCAGCACCACTGAGCATGCTTCTTTCCCTTTCCATCAATGTCTTGTTCATTCTTTCTGCAACTCCATTTTGCTGAGGTGTATATGGAGTAGTATTCTGTCGTGCTATACCACACTTCTTATAGAATTCTTCAAATTCCTTACTACAAAACTCTCCACCGTTATCTGTCCTCACCACCTTTATCTTCTTCCCTGTCTGGTTTTCCACCAGAGCCTTAAACTCTTTAAACCTGTCAAAGAATTCAGATTTATTCTTAAATAAATATATCCATGTATTCCTTGAGAAGTCACTATAAATGATACATAGCACACAGACTTACCCAGTGATGGAACCTTCACAAGTCCAAACACATCACTATGCACAAGCTCTAATATATGTTTCGCCCTCTTACCACCAGAGGGGAAACTCACTCGATTCTGCTTCACATATACACAATTTTCACAGAAATCAAAGTCCAGAGAGCTATTACTCATACCTATACCTTTATCATGAAGTATTCGAAGGCCCTTCTCTCCAATATGTCCAAGCCTTTGATGCCACAACATGGTCTTCTCTCCAGAGACCACTAGATTTTCATCTCCACTTTTAGGAACCATAGAACTGTTGCACCCATCAACAACAGTGCTACCTTGTAGCTTGTACAGAGTTCCAATCTGAACTCCCCGCATCAATACCAGTGCTCCCCGAACCACCTTGCAGGTATCTTTCTCGAACATTGTCTTTACACTTGCATCATCTAGATTTCTTACAGAAATCAGATTTCTAGCCAATGTAGGAATCTGTAGAACACCACGAGGTGTTCTAACCCATCCAACTTGTAACTTCAACTTTACTTTTCCGCGACCAATGATTCTATCCTTCCTATCATCCCCCAAGAAGAGATCACCACCATCGTATTTCTCATATTCCCAGAACCACTCTCTATGGGGAGTGAAGTGAAAGGATGCACCTGAGTCAATCAACCATGCCTCATGATCTACGTGTGTACTTGAAGAAGCCAAGTACACAACCCCACCTTCATCTGAGGTGGTTTTCGCCTCTATAGAAGGAGCATCATCAGATCCCTTTCCTTTATCAGGAGCTTTAGATTTACAGTCTCTTTTGAAGTGCCCTTCCTTTCCGCATTTCCAGCACACCACCTTTACAGGTTTTCCTAGAGATTTAGATCTCCCACTCAATGACTTATTTTTGTTTCTGTTCAGGGACCGTCCTTGTATAGACAAGGCATCACCATTCTAGCTCTCCATATTTTTCCGTCTCATCTCCTCCGTCAGCAAGGCTGAGACTATTTCATCAAACTGCAAGGTAGTAGCATTGCTACCTATTGCAATAACCAGATTATCCCACGAATCTAGTAGATAACACAAAAAACTGATGTGCTTATCTTCATCTGAAATTTTAATATCAACAAATGCTAACTAACTTACCACAGTATTAAATGCGTTCAGATGTTCTGTCACCGAGTCTCCATATTTCATCCTCAGGTTATACAGCTTTTTCCGCACGAACAGTTTATTCACCAGAGACTTAGATTGGTACAAAGTCCCTAACTTGCCCCACAAAGCCTTCGACGTAGCTTCCCCTGATACATTCAGCAATACTGAATCTGAGACACACAATTGTATTGTGCTTTTTGCCTTCCGATCCAACTTCTTCCATTCTTCATCGGACACTCCCATTGGTTTAGTACTCAGATCTACCGCGATCCACTGATCTTTATCCACCAACAAATCCTCCATATTGAGTTTCCAAAACTCAAAAACTCTCACCATTAAATTTCTCAATCTGTATCTTTCCATTGCTCGCCATCTTCTTTTACCACCAGAATTGATCTCGCAGATCTCCCATTGAACAAAGTCTACCACAGGCCCGAGCGAAATACCTTAGCAACAAAGGCGTCCCCTTGAAGCCAAAACAGCTCTGATACCAAATGTAGGTTTTAACCCTGTACATAAATTACCTGCATACGAATTCTAAATCACATAAAATAAACAATGTGAGAGCATAACACATAAAACACATATACACAAAGATTTTCCCTTGGATCCCAAAACTGGGACTACCAACTTGATTTTTCATTATATTCCATTCAATGTTATAATACATATTTATACATGCCGAAGCATCCAATACCATGGACCGAAAACCATCGCGTCCAAAAACATGTGCGAAAATCATGCACAAAACCATAGGTGGGTCTGCCCAACCTAACATAGGGTCCAAAACCAAACTTTTTTGCGGCGCTGCCTCGGACCCCATAAAGTGGGTTATGGGTATGCCTCAAACCCCCTATGACCCCTCCCCATTACACAATTGGCGCAACGAAGGGGGGCTCCGCCCCCCCTCAAACCCCCCGATTAACTACGTGGGCTAGTCGTGGAAAGAATATAACACAACCCAACACTAAGGCTTCCTCGGGCCTTCCCTTACAAACTGACTGGCTCTCCCATCCAGGAAAGTCTAGTAATGAAGTATATGTCTTCTACTTCAATACGCAGGGGCATATGATAAATCATGAATGCATCTTCTTCTGGATCCCAGTAGTTGACGATCATTTCCAGCAACCTTGTATTGGTTTTCATAGTTGGCATTTTGAAAAACTTCAACAATCCATATCCTCTCAGTGCATCCAGTGCTAATGGATCATTCATAACTTCATTATCTACTGTACTATTCTCTCTTTCCTTCCACATAATTGTCATCCTGCAGTTTCAAGTATTTTTATCCATTAAAGTATGTGATTTAAAATATTTGGTTGCACGCATGTGTGTTCGCTTCATACATAGTCACGTATAGGGCTTCCAAATATGCGACTTCGATATACCCAACCCACATACCCATACAGTAAAAATCCAAAAATAATTTTCTTACTGTAAAATTATTGAAGAAATACTTGAACTGCACAAAATTTCATTGATAAATCAAATTAAGAGATTACCTAGAAGATTGATAGCTATTTTGGCTGAGAATTTTGGTGGATTGAGATTGTCGGGATTTTCTCTAGAGCTATTGCACTCAATTTTCTAAAACAAAAATGAGACTTGGTAAGTCAAAAGTTCTATTTATAAGTTGTAATTTCAAAAACTTTAAAAAACCCACTTTTTCAAAGTTTATGTTTTATCTTGTAAACTTTGTGACCTTTTGGCTTTGAGTGCTGGGATAGGTTGTTTTTCAGGTTAAATTGGAGACTTTGATATGTTTTACACCACTTCAATTCCATGATCGCTGACCCATCATGGTAGGTATTGTTTTCGTCACTGACATATAGGTTAGGGAATATCACTTTTTCCATTGCATTATGCATTCTAGCCTCCATAATGCGATATGTTGCCATAGGGTCGAACCCATTGTGTTATGTTCCTTAAATCATTTTCACTCACCGACTTATAAAAATCATGACATGATGGTAGAGCCATCCTTTAGATGGGCTTCCTAGTTAGGTCCTCGCTAACATATGTTGCCCATGCTATAAAGACTGAGTAGGCTTAGGAGTCCTCTTTAGTCTTTCCATGACTTTTGCGATGAAGCTTCATTCTCCTTCTTCTTCGTTATCTTTTTGGCTTTATACCCTAGAGGCTCCCACATGTTGATTTGTAATGTTGCTTTGCATGTTGACTATTTGTACCATTTTTCCTTAAGGCGACTTCACTTGGAATCATGTATAAGCCACTTTTTGACCATGTCTTTCTACAAAATCAACCTTGCAATCACTTAGCCTCTGTAACTTGATACCTTATGCCCATGGAAAGAACATTCCTTTTAGTGCCATTGACCAGTTTCATCACCTTGCATTGAGCATAGGAACGTTACATTCCCAGGAATTAGTGCATCTATATTTGGACACTCATTCTTTCCACTGTACCATAGGCATTATTTTATTCCTTGTGAGGCTTTTTAAATATGAAAAATACAAAAAATATATATATTTAAAAAAAAGTGCGGGAATGGGACTTTGCTTCCATAGTTGATGGCAATAAGAGTCAGTTGTGTCGCCCTTAAACAAAGCACTCAAAGCAAGTCTTTCCTCCATCGAGATGGGCTTTAGCTTGACTTAGGAGAGCCATAACCTTGTCATTGAGTTAGTACACCTCCAGTTGGTTATCTCTTCCAATCATATGGAGAGTTTGTTTATGCCTTCTACATGAACAATTTATAAAAAAACATATGCTACCATACAGTCACATTTGGGTCGTGATTTTGTTCAAGCGAAGTAAACCTAAGTCAACCTTTCTGTGGTATCTCTTGACTCATTTTCAGTCAGCCATACCCAGTCTGTCAGAGTTATGCTCAGTACCACATCAACTATTTGGTCCTTTGCTCATGCTAGTTAAGAAGGTCTCCATTGACTTCTTGCTGGCAGGTCTGCTCTTATTGACTTTGATAAATTGCTCTGAGAGTAGGCTTAGAGCCGTACCCTGGCCCTATTTCCATCATTGATAGGTGACCTTGTACTCATCATTGATTAGTATCATGGGTCTTTGACTGAGTGATTTCCCTTGTGTTCGACGAAAACTTACATTATCACACATTGGGATTCATGCAGTACCTTGGTTTCCATTTGACCCTATCAGTGCATTCCTCGCCTCTGTGTCAACTTCCATTATTGGTTATGTCATAGGGTTTCTTTTATGTGCTAGCCACATCTTGTGTATGCTGGAAACGTGCTTCGGTATGGTTACTTCATCTTTCTTTGTTGAATTCCTTCCAAATTATTGGCCTGCGGGTTACACCCACACTCAATTGATGTGGGATGCCTTAATGCCTTCCTTCCAGCAGATATTTTCCCATCGACTCAAACTAATTTCTTTGAGAATAAGGTCTAAAGTCCTTTTTTAGTACCTTAGGGTTTGCAGTCATCAGTGGCAAAATCCTTCACTATCGACAGTGAGAATACATCAATGTCTCTTGATTGGTAGATTCTCTCAAGTGTTCGACTTCAACTCATTTATTCACACTTGATTGATTGTTCTGGGGTACCTTGATTCTCATCATCATTATCGGTGAGTTGTCTCACATTTGCTAACGGTATACATCAATGACCGATAATCAAACAATCTCTCACATGGTTGACTTCAGCTTGTTTATTCCCATAGTGTAGAAATGTACCATGGCGGTTGGTGAATACCTCGGGTTGCATCAATGTTTTTTGGTTCACTTGTTAGTTCCTCCAGTTTATTTCCAATGAAACCATCCACCTTATATGTTGCAGTTCATCACAACAACATTTTATATGTTGGAACCCGAGTTGCATGCAGTACCATTATTCCACTTTTTTACTTTGTACTTTGAGGATCAATTATGTGACATCAGTGATTAGATATCTCCTTCAGCATCATTGATCAGTTCTTTTATATATGATATTGTGACATGGCCTTGATATGTACTTTTGTGGCTATGATAAGATGATCCACTATGTATTTATCAATTTCCTTTGTACTTTTATACATATTGGACCCGCTCTACACTTGATATGCAGACATGCTTTACTATCTCTGAGCATGGGTATGCCCGACTCAGACACGATCTTTCTTTCTGATCTCTTCCATTGGTTTGGCAGGCTGGAATATGGTAATCTCCTCCCAAGTCCTTGCATCATTATTTCTATACGCTTAATACATTTCGGCCATCATGTACCCCCTCTGACCTCATATATTAGGGGGCATATGTTATAGCATCATTTGTCACCCTTATATACTTGATGCTCTGATTCATGGCCTTGGGAAACCCTTTCCCTTCAAACTTGCTCCATTTATTAAAAAAACATTATTTTAAATTCCATAGGTGACACTTCCCTTTAAAAAGCGTGTACATACGCGGGTCCAGCTATATCCAACCCACGTATATAATTTGAAATATTAAAAAAATATAAAATTACCATTTTATGGGTGGGGTTTACGGGTTACACAGGAAGCCCACCTATAGGAGCCCATGGCCTAACTGTATCCCAACTGAAACAACTATTCTGGGGTGATATAAATACACCTCATGGGAAGGCATAAGGGGAGAGAAAGATAGGATATTGATATTATATCCAATTGGTCTGTGATCAAGTTTGATTTATCCCTGTGCCTTCTGCACTCCCAGCTATAGGAAAACCTTTTTCCCTCATAAAGATGTACATCTCCTTTATATGGCATCTATGTGTATACATTTGAAAAATGATTTTTGAGGTTTGGGATGGATAGGTCTGGAGGAAGATTTCTCTTGGGCCATGGTCGAATCAGGTTGTATTCTTCCACATTCTTTGCAGACATCAATAAAGAAGCTCTGTGTTGTTCCTGATGTGATGATCTTTATGCTTTAACTCATGTTATGATATAATTATGTACGATCTCATGTTTTATATCTATATGCTTATATGATCTAACATTCATATCATGAACATGCTTTGAACTACTACTAGTATATATGCTTTTCTGGAATGAGTTGCAGATTTTGAAGCATTAGAGGAAGTAGAGAGTTTGGACCCTATGAGGACATCCTCAAACATAGGACCTATGGGTACTATCTCTTCATCCCACTTTAGTAGTTTAAGCATTAAGACTGCTTGTTTTCTTGCTTCTGTTTGGTGTATGCCCTTCAATCTGTTGGGGCTGTCAACCTAGATCCTATGGTGTTTTATCCCGTAACAATAAGAATTTATGCAAGTTTCTTAGATTATTTTTTTCATTATTTTTGAGATTAGGGTTTACTTCACAAAGGAGATTAGCATTTGTTGAAAATTGCAACAAGAAATGTTGAAAATGACATTAAGAAAAAATATAATTTAATTTTGTCCTTGAATTAAATTGGGAATAAAATTGTAATTCCACATTTCATGACAACTTGTATTCATGAACGAAGTTAATTTGACTTAGTTGGCTCAATTAATTTAACTTGAGGGTCTAGCTTGAGTCATGTAGAGTGTATCCTATTTTATAGTATCCCTAGTTGAGTTTATTTTGAGTTGCAATTAATTAATTTAGTTTAACTGAGTTAAAGTTAGTTAAACTAGTTGCAACTGATGGAGGAACTAGTATGAGGTCAGACGGTGGGGTGGTAATTCACGTGTTCAGCTAGTTAACTGATAATTCACTCACAAAAAACTCATGCATGTCAAATTTGAGAGTTACCCAATTGAGATTGGAGTTCAAGGGCAGTGTACTATCAGTTGTGTAATTATCTGAATTGTACAGATGGTGCATGCAGTCAGAGGAAGATCCTAAAGGAATTTCACAATCCGATGGAGGGAAATTCCTATTAATAGGGGCCTAATTACTCATTGAACAATGCAAGGAAGTAAGAGCTTGGAAGGCTAGGAAATTGGCTAAGTGTTTCCCAGAATCAACCTAGGAAGTAGTGAGACAGATAGAGATAGTGCAGAGGTTGCTTGGGCTTGAGCAAAGCATTGTAATATTCTCATATTTTCTGACTAATGCAATATAAAAATAGCAGGCGTTTTTAGCTGTGGCTTTCCCTAGGAAATAACTATGTAATGTGTTGATTGAATTCTTTCTCTTGTATGCTTCGTGATTTCACGATCATTTAATTGTTTCCACTAATGAGTAGAGTAGATTCAAGTCTATTGTTTTATCATATTACAATTAGAAGTTTTACTCTACAAGGAATTTATACATGGTATAGGAGAATAAATCACTCTAGAAGAGGATAATATGAGTTTATCTTTTGTAGGTGAAATCAAATTTGCAGTATCATGCTTCAGAGCCAACAAGTTGTCATTCTACGAATTGTGACTCGAATATGCCCTTGAGGGTAGTTCGAATTATATTTCTTGGAAGGACAAGATAGAGGAAATGTTGGAAGACAACATATTTAAGGAATTCATAGAAAAATATATTCCTTAGCCTCCAACAACTGATGCTCAATATCTAGAAGAGTGGAGAAAATGTGTTGCAAAGGTGAGAAGGATTATCCTACAAGGAGTTCAAGATTATAATTTCTCAAACCTCCACAGTAAGGAGACTGCATATGCAATGTGGAAGGACTTGACAGATATATTTCAAAACAACAGTGACCACAGTAAGCTGGCACTAAAGGACAAGCTCAGAAAAATCAAGATGGAGAAGGGCGACACAATACAAAAGTACTTGAACAAATTCACCCAATGTCGGTATGAGCTTGGAAGTGTTGGTTTGATAGCTGATGAAGATGATCTAGTCAGCCTAACACTTATAGGCCTTCCCAAGATCTAGCATAGTTAACAGGACTTAGTAAATGGGAGGGAGAAGCTACTACAGTGGGAGCATTTATGGTCCGACTTGGTGCAAGAAGAGATTTGGCAAAACACTAGAGATGGGACCTCATCCAAATAAGTGGAAGAGGATTTTACATTAGTCAGCAAAGAAAAGAAATCAATGGGAAAGCAGTCGAAAAGCGAGGAGGGAAGGAAGAAAGACTTTTCCAACATCAATCGCTTTCATTGTCACGAGTTCAAGCACTATGCTAGAAATGTCCATAGAAGAAGGAAAGCAAGAAGGAGCCTATAATTGCAGTAGCAAGTGAAGCTGTAGATTCACAATTCAAGCTTGATTTTACTCTCATTGCATGCATGGCAAGAACTGTAATGGGAAGCATGTGGTATCTCGACATCGGTGCCTCATTCCATATGATAGGGGTAGGTTTTAACCCCATACAGAAATTACCTGCATACGAATTCTTAAACACAGAAAATAAACAATGCGAGAGCATAACACATAAAACACATATACACAGAGATTTTTCCCTGGATCCCAAAATCGAGACTACCAGCTTGATTTTTCATTATGTTCCTTTTAATGTTACAATACATATTTATACATTCTGAGGCGTCCAAAACCATAGACCGAAAGCCATCACGTCCAAAACCATGTGCAAAAAATCATGCACAAAACCATAGGTAGATCCGCCCAACCCAATATAGGGTCCAAAAACAAAATTTTTCGGGGCGTTGTAGAGTGGGGTTACCTGCACCCCTCAAACCCCTTATGACCCCCTCGCTACACAATCGGCGCAATGAAGGGGGGGCTCCGCCCCACTTCTAAACCCCCAGTTAACTACTTGGGCTAGTAGTGGAAAGAATAAAACACAACCCAACATTATCCCACTTGTTGTTATCTTTCCAAAGAGGGCCACATGAGAGCTTATACATTTAACCAGTGCTACAACGCCCATTGTTTCTCTACACCAAGAGAACTTCTCAGAGCTCATAGATTTTGTCAATGCATCTGCAATATTCTTCAAAGTATCCACCTTTACCAGCAACACCTTTTTTTCTTCTATCATATCCTCAAAAAGTGATACTGAACATTAAAGTGCTTTGTCTTTGAATGATATGCAGGTTTCTTTTCCAAGAAAATTGCACTTTGGCTATCACAGTCTATCCTTATAGCTCCATGTACTAACCCCATACTTGAACACAATCTCTGCAACCAAACTGATTCCTTGCTTGCATGAGTGGCTGCCATGTATTCTGCCTCTGTAATTGATAGTGCCACTACATATTGTTTCTTACTCATCCAACTGACTGCAACTCCAAATAGGTTAAACACATACCCACTTGTAGATCTTCTCTAATCCAGATCTCCAGCCCAGTCCGCATCAACAAAACCATGAATATCCAACATTCTATCCAATCCTGGTCTTCCCTGGTAGCACAAACCATAATCACTAGTGCCACATAAATACCTAAAAACCCACTTCACTGCTGTCAAGTGCTCCTTCCCTGGTTTTGACAAAAACCTACTCAATACTCCCACTGCATGTGCAATGTCTGGGAACCTAGGAATAACCTTTTGCTACCAACTGAGCTTTGTATTTATCCACCTTTCCTTGTGCATCTGTCTTCTCCTTGAACACCCATTTCTTTCCAATGGGTTTCCTTCGAGCCGACAACTCCACCAGATCCCATGCCTCATTTTTGTGCAAAGATGCCATTTCATCAACCATGGCCTCTTTCCAAAGTTTGCTATGCTATGAATCTACTGCTTCCTTCACAGTTATAGGATCATCATCAGTAATAGATAAAGAAAAATTTGAATAGAAAGCAGATGGACTATACCATTATGGCTGCCTTCTTTCTCGAACTAATCTTCTCACACCCGGAGTTTGTGGTGCTTCATCTTCAGATTCCTCCTTTGCTGTAGAGTCTGAATCTTCCTCCTTAAGCTCAAAATCTATCTTCTCAGGTTCCTTTGACTGGACTTCATGTTTAATAACATCATTCACCTCTCTGAACACTACATCTCGGTTGTACACAACCTTCCTTGTTACTGGGTTCCAAAGCTTACCCTTTAAACCATCCTTATACCCAATAAAGATGCACTTTTCAGATTTACTATCCAAATTTGTTCTTTTCTCCTTTGGAACATGTAAATATGCATCACATCCAAATACCCTCAAATGTGAAAGAGATGGTTTCTTACCAGTCCTTACCTCTTGTGGAGTCTTATCCTCCACCAGAGCCTTAAA
Organism: Pinus taeda; assembly: GCA_000404065.3. Taxonomy (NCBI): domain Eukaryota; kingdom Viridiplantae; phylum Streptophyta; class Pinopsida; order Pinales; family Pinaceae; genus Pinus; species Pinus taeda. The sequence goes on from APFE031556467.1 coordinate 39,896, forward strand.
TTCTTTAAACCTGTTGAAGGCTTTAGATTTCTTCTTAAGGAAATATATCCATGTATTCCTTGAGAAGTCATATATAAATGATACATAGTACACATACTTACCTAGTGATGGAACCTTCACAGGTCCAAACACATCACTGTGCATAAGCTCTAATATCTGTTCCTCCCTCTTACCACTAGAGGGGAAACTCATCCAATTTTGCTTCCATATACACAATTTTCATAGAAATCAAAATCCAAAGAGTTATTACTCATACCTTCTACCATACCTTTACCATGAAGTATTCGAAGGCCCTTCTCTCCAATATGTCCAAGCAATTAATGCCATAGCATGGTCTTCTCTCCAGAGACCACTAGATTTTCTGCTCCACTTTCAGGAACCATGGAACTGTTGCACCCATCAGCAATAGTGCTACCTTGCAGCTTGTACAGAGCTCCAATCTAAACTCCCCACATCAATACCAGTTCTCCCCGAACCATCTTGCAGGTATCCTTCTCGAACACTATTTTTACACCTCCATGGTATTGGATGCTTCGGCATGTATAAATATCATGGAGGTGTAAAAACAGTGTTCGAGAAGGATACCTGCAAGATGGTTTGGGGAGAACTGGTATTAATGTGGGGAGTTCAGATTAGAACTTTGTACAAGCTGCAAGGTAGCACTGTTGTTGATGGGTGTAACAGTTCTGTGGTTCCTGAAAGTGGAGCAGAAAATCTAGTGGTCTCTGGAGAGAAGACCATGCTGTGGCATCAAATGCCTGGACATATTGGTGAGAGGGCCTTCGAATACTTCATGGTAAAGGTATGGTAGAAAGTATAAGTAATAGCTCTCTAGATTTTGATTTCTGTGAAAATTATGTATATGGGAAGCAGAATTGGGTGAGTTTCCCCTCTGGTGGTAAGAGGGAGAAATAGATACTAGAGCTTGTGCATAGTGATGTGTTTGGACCTATGAAGGTTCCATTACTGGGTAAGTATGTGTACTATGTATCATTTATAAATGACTTCTCAAGGAATACATGGATATATTTCCTTAAGAAGAAATCTGAAGCCTTTGACAGGTTTAAAGAATTTAAGGCTTTGGTGGAAAACCAGACAGAGAATAAGATAAATTTGTTGAGGATAGATAACGATGGAGAGTTTTGCAGTAAGGAATTTGAAGAATTTTGTAAGAAGTGTGGTATAGCACATCAGAAGAATACTCCATATACACCTCAACAAAATGGAGTTGCAGAAAGAATGAACAAGATGTTGATGGAAAGGGCAAGAAGCATGCTCAATGGTGCCAGGTTAGGACAAGAATTCTAGGCAAAGGCAGTGGAGGCAGCATGTTACCTAGTAAATAGATCACCTTCATCAATGTTGGAGGATAAAACTCCACAAGAGGTATGGACTTGTAAGAAACCCTCTCTTTCACATCTAAGGGTATTTGGATGTGATGCATATGTACATGTTCGAGAGGAGAAACAAACCAAGTTGGATAGTAAATTTGAAAAGTGCATCTTTATTGGGTATAAGGATGGTTTAAAGGGTTATAAGCTTTGGAACCCAGCAACAAGGAAGGTTGTGTACAACCGAGATGTGGTGTTCAGAGAGGTGAAAGATGTTATCAAACATAAAGTCAAACCAAAGGAACATGAGAAGATAGAGTTTGAACTAAAGGAGGAAGAATCAGACTCTACAGCAGAGGAGGAATCAAAAGATGAAGAGCCACAAACTCCAGCTGTAAGAAGATCAGTTCGAGAAAAAAGGCAGCCAGAAAGGTATAGTCAATCTGCTTTCTGTTCAAATTTTTCTTTATATATTACTGATGATGATCCCAGAACTGTGAAGGAAGCAGTAGATTCAGAGGATGGAAAACTATAGAAAGAGCCCATGGTTGATGAAATGGCATCTTTGCACAAAAATGAGGCTTGGGATCTGGTGGAGTTGCCAGCTGGAAGGAAACCCATTCAAAACAAATGGGTGTTCAAGAAGAAGACAAATGCAGAAGGAAAGGTGGAGAAATACAAAGCTCGGTTGGTAGCAAAAGGTTATTCCCAGGTGCCGGGAATTGATTTGGTGATATTTTTTCTCCTGTTGCCAAGGTAACTTCTATTAGATTACTTTTATCTGTTGCTGCCGCTTTTGATTTTGAGGTAGAATAGATGGATGTGAAGACAACATTTCTTCACAGGTATCTCAAGGAGGAGATCTACATGAAGCAACCTGAAGGCTTTGCGGTGAAGGGTAAGTAAGAACTGGTATGTAAGTTAAAGAAGTCTCTATATGGGTTAAAATAGTCACCAAGGATGTGGTATCAGAAATTTGATACATTTATATAAGGACTTGGCTTCACCAGAAGGAAAGCAGATCACTGTGTGTATTTTAAATTAATTGGTGACCGTGTTATTTATGTGGTCTTGTATCTGGATGATATGTTGCTGGTTGGAAATAACAAAGAAATTATCCAAGATTTGAAGACCCAATTGTCCTCCAAATTCGACATGAAAGATCTCGGTGCTGCAAACTATTGGGCATGGAAATTAAAAGAGATTGGGCAAAGAGGAAGCTCTGGTTAAACCAGAGGAAGTATGTTGAGACAATACTGCAGAGGTTTAATATGCAGGATAGTAACCGGTGAAGGTTCCTATTCCTGTAGGTGTGAGGTTATCTGCTGAACAGTGTCCCAAGACACAAGAAGAGGAAGAGGACATGTCCCGTGTTCCATATGCAAGTGCAGCCGGTAGCTTGATGTATGCCATGGTCTGTACTAGACCAGACATTGCACATGCAGTGGGAGTATTGAGCAGGTTTATGTCAAAACAGGGAAGGAGCACTGGACAGCAGTGAAGCTGGTTTTCAGGTATTTGCGTGGCACTAGTGATTATGGTTTGTGCTACCAAGGAAGACCAGGATTGGAAAGAGTGTTGGATATCCGTGGCTTTGTTGAATTGCAGACTGGGCTGGAGATCTAGATCAGAGAAGATCTACAAGTGGGTATGTGTTTAAACTATTTGGAGGTGCATCCAGTTGGATGAGTAAGAAACAATCTGTAGTGGCACTATCAACTACAGAGGCAGAATACATGGCAGCCACTCATGCAAGCAAGGAAGCCGTTTGGTTGCAGAGATGTGTTCAAGTATGGGGTTGGTACAGGGAGCTATAAGGATAGACTGTGACAGCCAAAGTGCAATTTTCTTGGCAAAGAACCCTGCTTATCATTCAAAGACAAAGCACATTGATGTTCAGTATCACTTTGTGAGGGATATGATAGAAGACAAAAAGGTGTTGCTGGTAAAGGTGGACACTTTGAAGAATACTGCAGATGCATTGACAAAATTTGTTAGCTGGGAGAAGTTCTCTTGGTGTAGAGAAAAAATGGGTGTTTTGGGGTTGGAAAAATGACTAAGCTCTCCTGTGGCCCCCTGTGGAAAGAAAACAACAAGTGGGAGATTGTTGGGTTGTGTTATATTCTTTCCACATAGTTAATAGGGGGTTTGAGGGGTACCCGTAACCCCACTTTATGGGGTCCGGGGCAGCG
>APFE031556469.1:16322-43403 GCA_000404065.3 Pinus taeda
GATATTTCCATTAAAAAATAGGTAGAGTCCAAGGAGGCTGAAGCAGAAGATGTTCCAGGGTCTGACATATTAGATGATGAGCCAGTGATGATAGACAATCAAACACAAACAGAGGCTGAAGCAGAAAATGAACCACACTAGTTGGTTCGAAACGCGTCGACAAAGGTCTCTTTCATGTGATTTACGCCGAAGCTCTTCGTATAACTATGATGAATCACAGAAGTCTCAATTCTACAATGTTATAGGTGCTGATACATCAGAGGAGGGCTCAGTGGTTGAAGTCATATTGGAAAAGAGGACACCACAACAGGCACCACAACATGGTGAATTAAAGAAAAAGACACCGTGGGTTAAAACTTCAACATATCATCACCCACATCACCCCGCAAGACAACCATCAAGATGGAAACCAAGTAGTTACAACCCCCGTATGACGGATAGCGAGGAGCGAAGATCCACCTACTACACATTAACACAGAAGAGCTGCCACGGTCAACTTCCATATCAAGCGAGCGAGGCACCAGTGAGATCGAGGGTTCACCTTTCTCTTGGATGGCTAGATGCACGTGCATGGTACCAGTGGACTACTCTTTTGAGTAAATATTATTTTTTGTGTTCTTCCCATGTTTCGGGGACGAAACATGCTTAGGGGGGTGGAATGTTATATACCTAGGGTGGGTAATATGGGGTACCGAGGGAGGTACCCATGGTAATAATGTAATAATGGGATGGGCCATAGTAATAAATAAGGTGGTTAACCCAAATCATGTAAGGGACCACAAGTAGTTAGTAATAATGTAATGGGCCTATGGTATTAGTGGATGGTATGAGGGAGCCATGGTAATGATCCATGGTATTGCATGTATGAGGCCTATATAGAGGCTAGAGACTCCACATGGAGGATGTCAAGAAATATGTCAATGAATATTGTATGAACAAGCATATGGCTTGTGGAGTGTTCTCCTTCCTTAAGCAGTGAATGTATGGTGTTGCCCTACCTTAAGGGTTTGATCAATAAAGAGTCATTTCATATTATTTTTGGGTTTATTTGCATTGTCTTATATTTTCATATCAGATCTATAATATTTCTGGGTCAGATCTATAACAAGTGGTATCAGAGCTATAAAACAATTCCTTAGATTTTGAATGTCCTCCTCTAATGATCTAGGCTCATCAAGCTCAATTCTATCTTTAAATGAAACCGGTAACCCACTAATGAACCTCTGAATCTTATCCTTTTCCTCTGTGAGATAAGGTACATACCTCAGTAACTCCAAGAACTTGCTGGTGTACTAATAGTCTGTCATAGATCACATCTCTAACTCATAAAATTCTTTTTCCCTATCATCAAAGTATCTCTATAACAAGTACTTCTTCTTGAAAAGTCGCTGAAACTCACTCCAAATCAAATCCTCCTCATGAATGAATCTGACATTCTTCACATCTTCCCACAAAAAGTTTGCTTTACCTTTGAGGATGAATGTAGCCAATCTAGGTTTCATGTTCTCTTAATAGTCATGCAATCTGAAGAATTTCCCCATGCCAAGAAACCATGTCTCTACATACTATGGTTTCTTCATCTCTCCATCAAATTTTGGTGTCTTCTCTTTCTTAAAGTCATCCGGAAAATATCCCCTATCACTTCTACTATAAGGATGATATTGATGCCAATCATGGTGCTTATCTAAATCATAACTAGAATCATACTTGTGTCTATCCATTCTCCTACCTGGACTGTCCAACTATTTGTCATCTCCAATTGTGTCATCTCTATCTGATCTGTGACCACCATGCCATATACTACCATATTTCCCATTAGTTGTAGCCTCCTTCTCATAGCTGATCCGACGTGGTACCTGTTGTTGCAAATCTAACAAACTCTGAAGTATTACTGCATTTATCTCTGATTGTTTCCCTTGTGCCTATATGATTCTGTGATTATCTGCCTTACAAATCCTTATCTCTTCCTTTAATATTCTCAATGTAACTGCAAAACCGAAAGGGTTCCCAACACCATACTGCTCTTCACATTCATAGGGAGGGTATTTGTAGTCAACCATCTTGCTATCCATTTGACATTTCTTCCTACAAGGTGTATCATGTCAGCTAAACCAAATCACAATAAACCAATGTGCCTTAGTATATATTGGGAAGGATACATTGTCTGCAAGATCAACAAATCAATGCGATACATGTATAACATAATCATGACAACATATAGAAACATAAAACATAAGAACATGACCATGTAAATGCCATTCTAGCTAGGGTCCAGTCATCAATGCATGACCTCAACAATAACACACACCACAACCTCATGCATGAAAACAACCATCCTTACCTCACTATACACTTGACCACATTCAAACATGAACATGATAAGTGATGCATAACCATCCATACATACGCATAAAAATGTATGATCAAGCATGAATGAACAATACTTGAAGTAAAAAATGCAAGAATGGTGCATGAAACCAAGCATAAAAAATGTAACCAACAAGAAATATTGGAATAAAAAATACTACAATGATACATGTAAGCGACATAAATTAACATGCAACTAGTCATACACTCACGACATTGCATTCCACCACAATAACCTCAAGTTTCACATGGAAACATCATGAAAACCATGAAAAACATCATGCAAATGCAACAAGCACATGGAATGAAAGTGTAAGACACACATGCAAATGACATGCATGCATGACCAACACATAGCCCATCTGATCCAAGGGGTAAACCATGCTTTGATACCACTCTATAACACCCTCCTCCCACATCTACCCAAGAAACAGGCCAACCAGGGTAAACATGTGACGAGAGGGCACTATGATATGATTCTACCTCCTAAGTCACATTAAGGAAGTGGAACAGACAAAAGCACACCATAGAGACATTAATCATTTTCTAGAGGACACTCAAGAGCCAATCTAATACTTTATGCAACTTACATTGGGCTCTCATTGAAATTTTGGACAACTTAAGTGGCAGTTGCTCCGATGCTATAGGCATGAGTGTGAACAGAAACCCAAAGTCATTCTCATAGGCTTTCTTGTCAGTGACCGGAGACCAAAACTGATAGTTCTATGCCAGCGACTCTTGGATTTGAGCCACATTTTCATGCCCAGAGCCCAGGGAATTTCCAAAAATTGAATCATATCTTCAAATCAATAAAATAACATGGAAATAAAAATACTAAAGTAAATACTTGTTAAGGACATTGACTAGACCCCTACTAGCCATGATAGGCATTTCATCAAACATATTGTAAATATGTAATCTACAGGTGTAAGTAACAATTATGAGCATAGGGGTCTCATACTTAGTTGAGAATCACTAAGAACCATTAATGCCTTAATACAAAACTACTATTCCATCCATTAAGTTATAGATACAATGATCATTGAATTACAAGTAAAAACATGGTGAAATCCATACATGGTTGTTGTCATAAAACACTTACATAACCAACATAATAGCAACAACAATACTAATGAAAGTAAAGTCATATATACCACATTTACTCCATCAAAATCATCATAGAAATACAAGGATAAATAACCTTTCATTAATGATGCAAAATCCAAACCCAGGATGGTACTTCCACATTCCCCTCGATGATAGAATGGCTGAGCCAAATCTCTCTTCATCCATTCACCCTCGTGCCATATTCAAAGCATGAATGTGGGATCTCATAGAACACATCAATCAAAACTCATCCAGGGCTTCTAGAGGATATCCACCTCAACCCATCAAACATTGATTCCACCTCACGATCAAACATAAAAAAACCATAATTGTATTGGTCTCCATCCAAGCCTTCCAGGGCTTATAGAGCATTTGTTCCAACCAAGCCTTCCAGTACTAGTAACTTAACCCACAACTGTTGTCGGGATTCCATAGTGCTTTTCCAACCAAGGCTTCCAAGAATAGTAACTCAACCCACCAAGGGCTTCTAGAGAATTTGTCTAATCAAGGTTTCCAGGAATAGTAACTCAACCCAAGCTGTTATAGGGTTTCCTGAGCTTTATTCCAACCAGGGATTCCAGGAACTAATAACTCAAGCCAAGCTAAGGAAACATGAGAACCAATAAAAAAAAGCAGTGAAAGTAAACCCATAATCACCATGGCTATCTAGGAAATGGCAACGTTAGGTAATCCACTGTAAATGACATAGCACAACCAACAAACCACATGCATGTGCCATGCATTCCAAAACTAGTGAAGGAAACATACATGCAACTCGGTACATGCAAGCAAATAAGATGTAGTTGTTGATTTTGATTTCTTCTTGTGCTCTCCTACTCTTCCTTTTCTTTCTTGCTCTAAAAATCCAAGTATGCCACGCCCACCAAGAGTGCTCCAAGAAAACTCTAAGTCTCCAAGAGTATGAGAGAGAGAGAGAGAATAATGAGAGAGCTCTAAAACTCAATTGACAAAATGTTACCAACTGACCCTTAGGAGCCTTTTTATGAATTATGTCTCTATTTTTTTCATTTTCCATTTTTTTTCCTTAATTTTACTCCTCACATGAAAATTGTTACCTTTCACGTTCCTTTTCTCCTCATTTACATTATTTTCATAAATAAATGTGCCAAAAATGTCATTTTCCTTTCCAAATTCTTAGCCATTTCCTTTGCCAATTTTCTTAGCCATAACCAATCAAAAGTGATCCCCATCACTAGGATTCTGCCCAACATTCAACTTGGAATAAGTATCCCATCTTTTGGGGTTATTATTTTTCCTTTATTTACTTTTATTACCTGGAATTTTCACTAGGGCTGTTACAGAGAGACTATGTTGATTTCCTTATATGTTGATGATATAATTGTTACTAGAAATTCTGATGAATTGGTTGAAGAAATTAAAGTGCAGATGTCACAGGTGTTTGAAATGAAGGATGTTGGAGAACTGCATTATTGTCTGGGTCTTGAAGTCTCGAGGTATTCTGGCTAGAATTTTATTACTCAAGGAAAGTATGTCAGGGAATTGTTGAAGAAATTTGGAATGGATTAGTGTAAAGCTACTTCATTACCTATACAACACAATGTTACATTTGAAAGTGATGATGGTTCTAAAGAGGTGGATGCTACACTATATAGAAAGCTCATTGGAAGTTTGATTTATTTGATTACAACCAAAACTGACTTAGCATATTCACTAAGTGTGTCAAATAAGTTCATTAAAAATCTTCTTGAAAATAATTGGGTGGAAACAAAAGGTGTCCTAAGGTATCTTCTAGCATTAAATATATTGATTCATTTGATATTAAACTAAAAAGCTATTTAGATTCATATTTTTCTAGAAATCTGGATAATAGAAGATCTATAACTGGGTATGCTTTTAATATTGGGTCCAGGGTCATTTCTTGGACCAGTAAAAAGTAGAGCATTGTTTCTTTATCATATGTAGTGTTAGTGTTAATCAATTTTTCCTTCCACCAATGATTAAATGATCTCTTTCAGAATGTCCATTAGGGTTTAAGGTCAAGTTTTTGTCATTTCACTAGGTCTTCCATTCAAAAACTTTGGTCACTAGTTAATTTGTCTAGCTTGTCAAATACTCCTTTACAAATTTCCATGTTTTGGTCACTGTCATTATGCTTTTGGATGTGCCATCTCTGAAAACCTCTATGGTCATCTCAGTCTCGTTATTATCCATCATCTAGTTTACTATCATCCATTAGGTCACTAGGGTTTTAGTCATTGAATTTCTCATTACACTCATAAATTGGCATGTAGAGGAAAAGCGTCATAAAGTGGTTCAAGAAGGTTTCATTTCAAAGGAACATTTTATAATAAGTTTTAAATAGTTTCAAGTTGTATTCAAAGGTTTCACAAGTACATGATTTCCAAAGTAAAAAGTGAAAAATAGATGGTGGGCCACCACACTTCTCAAAGCTACAAAAGATCATTTTGCTCTTATTTCTCCATTCATTTGATTTCTAGAAAGCTATCAACAACCATCCATCATTTCCCCATAATTTTAGCGCCATACACTCTCAAAACTTAGCTTTTTTCCCTTAGTCACTGTGTTTTTTCCCTCATTCGTTGCGCTTTTCCAACTGCACGCTAAGATTTTCCTCCTTTCGTTGTGCCTTTGGCAGTAGGGCTACGCTTTGTGGTAAAGGCTTATAAAACGGTTGCAGATGGTCTCCAAGCTTAGCACAAGCCTGCACAAAGGTCAAAAAAGGAAGTTTAAGCTCCACACACTTTCTTTCACTCAGTTTATCAAAATTTATGGTGTGGAAGTTTCTCATTGGCTCTTATGCTATGATTTTCATCGAGACTGTCTTTCTCAAGTGGTAAACCCTATAATCCCTCTCCCATCATACCCTAACCTCCTACACATCTAATTACATCCTGAAAACCCTAAACCCTGTCATTTGAATTCCCTAAAAACTATTTCCAAAACCTAACCCCTACTCGCTATGCTTTTAGTAGTTTCTTTTGTATAGGTCTGTGTAAAAATTCCCTAGCCCTATTCCCTCATCCTTTCAACCTCCCTCCACTTCCTAAAGGTCCCTAACATCTCACCCCACCTCCTAAAATTGTATCACAAATATTCCTACTCCCTAACCCTATGATCCCACTCTTTTTTCCCTTCTCCTATTTTGCCCCTAGGGTTTACTATCACAGTCTAATATGGAGGAAGGGAAGAAAACTTACAACAAAGGTGGGAAAGTGTCAAGATATGAACATCAAATACTCAGGAGCTGATGTCTTCACCAATTACCAAACATTGCTTTCAACATGTAGGGTGTCTTGAATTTTGTGAGTTGGTGCAAAAGGCTTAATACCATGCTGAATTGGCTAAGTTGTTTGTTACAAACCTCAAAGAGAATGAAGTCACAATTGCAGGTGTCACATTCTCCATCTCAGCTGAGATCATAGCACTAACTATTGGAATACCCAAAATTGGTGAAAAGTGGTTCAAGGCTCAGGAACTAGATGCTCAACCATATCAACCCTACCTCAACGCTCCATACAAAGATGAAATCAAGAGGATCTTTCCTTTTGTCCAGCTCCTTGACAAGTTTTCACCCATGATGAAAATCATAATGAAGTATTTCACTTGTGAAGGAAGATTCTCTAGACTCTATGGCTATCACATAAGATTGCTAATGCATTTCACTAGGGTAAAATTTCTCAATATACCCTATTATCTTTACAGGAGCATAGAAAAAATGGCATACAATGTACAACATAGGAAACGTGAGCTACAACAAAATAGCCTCTTTCATCACTCCCTTATCAAGAATATTGTTCTTCATCACCTTAAACAACTGAAAATTGACTGGGAGACATTCATTGGAGAAGAGGTCTTTTGCCTTCTTCCAACCAACCTGCTAGAACTACTTCATCCTCAGCACCACCCACTCAAACAAAAATTGGCTCATCAAGTAGGTCTGCAATGAAAAAGAAGAATGGTGAGGATAAAGTAGTGAAGGCTTATCAGAGAGGAAACAGGCTTGTGTTTGCTCCACAAGTTTTGGAATGGGACAATCCTTCTACATTAGCAGAACAAGGATCAATGTTGCATAATGAGACTACTGCAAAGGTCAATGAGGACCCCAAAATAGTTGAGCAACCTATAGTGAACAAGAAGAATGAAGTCAAAAGCTTGCAGGACAAATTGATAGAGGCAAATTCTTTGATAGGATGCCTACAGTAGGAAAGCATGCAGCTGAAGGTTGACAGGATGCTTCAGAAGAAACATATCATGAAATTGAAAAAGAATACTAAGGGTAAACAAAAATCAAAGACAAAAATATCTAAGAAGGCACTTTAGGACAAAGGAAGCAAGATATGGTGGATGAGTTTATTGACAGAGAAATTGATGAAGACAAGGAATATTGGCTAGGAAAAGTCAATGATCATTAAGAGAAGCTTCTCAAGAAGGAAACCAGGGACAAGAGACTTCATAAACACATGGCTTCCCATTATTACACCAGGAACATGATTGTGAAGGTCAAAGTCAAGCAAATGAAAGCTAGGCTAAATGGAACACTAATCAAGCAAAAATGGAAGGAAAAATTATATTTTATTGCTGATGTCTCCCTTATAGCTTAAAAGACCACTTTATGACCTCGTATATGTATTTCGAGGAAGTTTGGAAGAAATTTTGTTTTCTTTCGCATTTTTGCAGTTTTGGTAGAGTGGGCTTGCACAAAGAGTAGCATGGGCCATGCTACGCTTTTTCTCGGGAGCTCCTATGGACAAAATATTTACATGGATGGATGGAATTGGACCTCTACATCATATTTGGAAACTTTTCTTCTTCATTCATTAGATTTTACAGCGATAAATTACCCAAAAACCACTCAAAAAACACCCTTTTGCCTTGTTTTTGGAGGCCACTCCATGCTTTTTTACCAGTCTTTGGAGAATTGAATTTTGAGGAGAAATAATTGGTATTTCTCAGTGCTTGAGGACTCAATTGTGTATTAGATAGAAATATATTTATAATGAGTTATCATGAGCTCAATTTGAAGTTCAGGAACGCCTCCAACAGTTTCCTGCAAGATCACGCTACGCTTTTTCCAGGAGGGTGAATTTCATCTACAATTTTACGAGTTTTGACTTTTTACCTATGTAAATATATAATTTAGATTTTAATAATGTAACTAATATGTAATTATGTTATATTAAAGTAAATGAGGTAGGTTAATGCTAGTAAGTCTTTTGTTTTGGTCAAATGAATCATTTTTACTATATGGATGGTTTGTTTAAACCTCCCTAATCATTAGGGTTTTGGTTGAGATCTTTGAGGAACAACTCCAAAAGGCATTAATTCGACCCTTGAGAGCATGGAATTGATGTTTCGTTCTATATGTATCATTTTCTAAGTCATTTGAATGGTTGAACTTGAGAGGAGAGAACTATTGTAGCTTGTACTTGGACATTTTCTGGAAATCAAAGGATACTGTTTGCAACGATGATCTAGGAAATCATGTGGAGTAAGTTTTTGGTGTGTTTTTTTCCTTTTTTATTGCTTTATATGAATAATATTTTTCTTCCCTCTCTATTCATAATCTCTTCAATAGTTTTCGTTACATTTTATAAACACAATTATTTTCACTAAGCTCTGTTTTGATGGAAAATTATTATATGTTACTTTCACTCTTGTTTAATGAATTCATGTTTTATGCTCATTAAGACCCTTATGCTTCATCTGAACACCATACTAAACTGGAAAAACCTAAGATCCATCACAAAAGTGATGCTACCTTGCTCCTTCATACCTTTGTTGTTGTAACCCTTTGACCCTTTGATCTAGCTACCTAGTTTTTCTCCCTTATCCAACAAAAAACCCTTAAATTTCCAAAAACTCATATGAGCCTAGCTATCTAGCCTAAAATACTTTATATCTTAGTCATATTTTGACTATAATTTAATAGAGAGAGCCATCTCTGGTTTGGTTGGGCTACCTACCAAATTAAAATCTTCGTCTGTCGTTACCTCTGTCGATTCCTCTTGGCCCGGGGCATTGTGGAGGATAACATTTTGGCACGATTTCCAAGGAAATGACTTTTATATCATTCTTGGTTTTTATTCTATAAGTGCTTTCAAGATTGGTTCTGTGGGTGACAGATTATAGTATCTAAAGAAGGTTGATTGGAGAAATCACATCAAGTTCAAGGTGTAAAAACTTTGTCTCCTAAAAGATACACAAGGTCAAATCTTGACCCAAATCCACCTACTATTATTGATGATCCATAGAAGTTGCTTAAGAAACTCAAAACTCCTATTCTTGAAAGTGAACCTCGAGAATTGGTAAAAGCTACACCATGACCTAATCAAATATTGATTGTTGAAGATATTTATATTGATATTCAGTTTGAGAAATCTTTGTTTCGATCTAAATCTGAGTCTTCCGTTTCAGAAGTGGTTTTTAACCCAATTAGGTTTGATTCCTAACTCCCTTCTGCTAAATGCCTCTTTTCCAAAACTTATCATGAATTGTGGTTAAATTTTGACAAACTTCAAAGCCTAGCAGACAAACCTAAAATCACTATCGAGAAAGCTTGCATCCAATATCAACTTGAAAACCTAGCTACAACTTCATCCTCCACTTCATCTCCAAACACATCAGTTATATCATCTTCCATTGTTAGTTTACCATTATCTTTGTTAGTGTCATCATCTCCATCGACACAACATATTATAATTCCTACACAACTCATTGTAGTACATCTACTACCTCCTCGAGCAGTCATGGAACAATTTTCTCCTTTATTATTACTTGGTCAACTTGCTGGCCTACCTCAAAACTATGGTCAAATACTCCCTCTTTTTAATGGAAAATCAGAGATCACATCACATCAACATGTTGACAAAATAATATATTTTATTGACCTTGAAGATGTTGATGAGGATGATGAAAAGATGAGAATCATAGCCTAGAGTTTTTCTGGACATGTAAAGAAATGGTTTCACAGTTTGGCAGTCAATTCCATTAATAGTTCCCAGGGTTGAGAGAGTTATTCTTAGCCCGATGGAAGGAGAAGAAAAATCCATTACAGATTTTGGCTGAGTATAGTTCTATGAAAATAATCTCGAATGAGATAGTGCAGGAGTTTATAACACGATTCAATCTGGTTTACAATTCCATTCCTAATGATATCAAACCTACCTCTGGTTTAGCCATCCTCCACTATCTTGATGCATTCGATCCAGACATAACATATCAGCTTGGGGAGAGAGATCCTGCAACTTTGGAAGAAATGCAGCACAATGATATAAGTGTGGAAGCTAATTTTCTTATCAAGAAGTCCAAAATTAAACTAGAGAAACCCGAGAAGAATGTTACTATCAAGGAGGAGTCTTCTTCTTCTTTTGAGGCAAAGCTTGACACTCTGATTAAAACAATGGAAAGGATGATGGATAGAATTACTATTATTGATAAACAAGTGGAGCCTTCAATAAGGAATCTGAACTACAAGGGAGAACAACAATCACAGTTCTCAAATAAGCATAAAGAACAAAAAAATCAGGATCCTCAGGTACAAATCAGAACACCATTTCAACAAAACTACATACAAGGCCCTGAAGATGATGAAGAAGAAATTGCCGAGGCTAATCATTTTTTTGAGGAAGATGAATTACCTACCTTTCTGACTGAGGAAGATCAATTTTCTGAGGAATAAATAACACCAAGTGATCAACATCTTGTCCTTACCAATAATGATTCACGAGCAAATGCAGACTGATGAGTATCAAAGGGGATATCAGAATGACCTTAATCATTTACAGAAACAGTACAACTTGAGGAGAAGAAATGTCCTTGTCACATTGCATTAGAAAAGGAAGAATGTTAAAAAAGATACGCCGATAAGGAAGCAACTCTTGTGGATCAAAATAGAGAAAGGAGATTGGCATTCGGAGTTAGGATAAAAAACAACGAAGCTTCAACCAGTAGTTTGAGGAAGGACAAGGAGGTTCAAGCTGAAAGTTAGAAAAACAAATCTCAAGCCAAAGGATAGCCTGAAAGGAAGGACACTGCAACAAAAGAGGTAGACAAAATATCTAATCTAATTATCTTAGAGAATGAAATTTTCAAATTGAAGGTTTCAATTCCTCTAACTGAATTAGTAAAAAAATTAAATGTACAAATTCTAGATTTCTAAGATGTTTAAAGTAGATCAAATGTCAGATACTGTCAATGTTGTCGATGATTAGCCTACAATTTTATTCAGTCCATCTGTAGAGGGAAGTCTTGAGGATAACAAATTTCCCCCTTTCTATATTAGTTTGAAACTTCATGCTTTTATAATCCATAATGCCATGTCAGACTCTGGTGCCTCACATAACCTAATGCCAAAAGCTATTATGGAGAAATTAGGATTAGACATCACCCGTCCCTACCACGACTTGTATCTTTTGATTCTGGGAGAGTCAAATGCCTTGGCCTCATCAAAGACCTAGCAGTTTCCCTTGACCAAATTCCAGCCAAGAATGTGTTGATGGATGTAGTGGTCGCCGAGATACCTCCATAGTTTGGCATGTTTCCTTCATGGTCTTGGGGGGGAAATTTGAAAGGAACCTTGCAACTTGTTTTTTCATATGCTACTATATCGGTATTGGGTAGCTTAAAAAATTATATCGGGAGAAGAAGATGAAAATCATGATTAGTAGCAAAGAAAGACCAAATAATCTCCCTATCCACACTCTACATATTGATCTAGAGTCTTTCATTTTGTATAGTGATATGAGTCCAGCTGATGATGATAGTCAATTTATTTAGATTTCAGAAGTTTTAGATGTCATAAGTAGTGTACAAGAAGATTTGATTATGGAAAAACAGAAAAATGATGAAGAAAATTTGTAGTCAGAAAATTCACCTGTAGAGACTGTTGAATCAGTGCGAGAAACTCAGATTGTTGAGAGAGTAAGTCATCCTCCAGAAAATTTGAAACATGAGTCTTCTAAAATTCTATTTCTTGATGAAGAAGAAGGTCTTTGGACCATGGAGTTTGATGGTGCATTGGGGAAAGAAGGAGTTGGGATCAACACGTGGATTCATGGCCCCTTGCATTAGTAATGTAAAATTCATGGAAATGTAAGAATAAGTTCTTATAAGTTGGCCTTTGATTGCTCAAATAATGAGGCAGAGTACAAAGCACTAATTGTGGGCCTTAAAATTATGAAAAAGTTGGGAGCAAAGAGAATTTCAGTCTATGGTGACTCTAGTTATTGGTTTAGATGATCTCACCATTTTTTCTAAATTTGATGAGGAACACTTACATCATCTAAGAATTTTCTTTCAAAGGTGCAAAAAGTTTGGCGTTCGGCTGAATCCTAAAAAAAGCCTTTTCGCCATGGAGGAAGGTATGATATTGGGGCACATCATTTTCAAAGATGGAATTTGAATTGACCCTACAAGAGTTGAATCCATTGAACAGTTAGATTTTCTGTGGAACAAAAAATAAATTTAGTCATTTAATAGGAAAATTAACTTTTTAAGGAGTTTGATTCCCAACCTCGCTGAACATTTGAGGGAGATGACAGACATGCTGAAAAAGGAGAATGAGGTAAAAAGGGCTGAAGATGCCAAGAAGTATGTCAATGCAGTAAAATTTTCATTATCTACTTTAATCAGTACCAACTATACTTTAGATTTTATTATATTTTCATTCTCCTCGGAGCATACTTTAGCATCTATCTTGATGCAAAAGAAGGATCCGAGAAATGAACAACCCATAGCATATTTCAATCGGACAATAAGGATGCAACATTAAAATACAACATTATTGAGAAGCATGATTTGGATTTGGTGAAAGAACTTAATGACTTCCAGGTATATTTTTTACATTCTCACACTATAGCTTATGTTCCAATAGCAGCAGTAAAGGAAGTCCTTATGTACACCGATCCAAAGGGTAGAAGAGTAAAATGGATAACAAGAATGTTAGAATATGATCTGGAAATAAAGCCAACAAAACTCATTAAGGGATAGGGTTTGGCCAAGCTCATGGCTGAATCTAATTTTCATGCATTAGATATCAATCTGATTGTTGCCCTTTCCGAAGAAGAAATAGAAGATTCACAGGTATAGGTGTCAGATATGTTCACTTCATCTCCATGGTACTCCAACATATTTTATGTATTGAAACATTTAAATCTTCTGCCGGAAGTGCCCAAAGGTAAAAGAAGATCATTAAAAAGGAAATCTTGGAAGCATTGCATTCTTGATGGTGTTTTGTTTTGGAAAGATCCGAGTGGTGTATTGTTGAATTGTCTTGTTGAAAATTAAGAGAAGGATGTGACGAATGATTTCCATAAAGGAGATTGTGGTGGACACCTCTTTTGGAGAACTACAACCAAAAAAATCTTGAGGGTTGGGTTTTATTGGCCTACACTTTTTTCTAATGTGTACAAAACAGTAATGAACTGCCATGAGTGCCATATTTTTCAAGGGAAAATAAAACTTTTGTCATTTCCTTTGCAACCAGTGTCAATTTCAGCACCATTCTAGCAATGGAGTTTTTATTTTTTTGCGAAAATCCATTCTTCATCGTCTACATAGCACAAGTGGATCTTGATAGCTACAGACTACTTTACAAAATGGATCGAAGCAATCCCAACTAGGTAAGCCACCGATTCTGTTGTCATTTAGTTTATTGAAACTAATATATTATCTAGATTTGGCCGCCCATAGAAAATAATCACTGACAATGTTGTTTCTTTCAAGTCCAAGAAGATGGTGGATTTTTGTGAGAAGTACCATATCACTTTGGGGAATTCTACCGCTTATTACCCATAAGGCAATGGGCTAGTTGAATCCTCTAATAAATCTATGATCAACATCAATAAGAAAGTTCTGGAGGTCAATAAAAAGAGCTCACACAAAAAGATCATTAATGCTTTATGGGAAGAGAGAGTGAGTACTAAAAACTCCATAGGCATGTCTCTTTTTCAGTTGGTGTACGGGGTTGATACTACTTTTCCTTCATCCCTTGTTGTTCTAGTCATGAAACTTCTACAATAAGTGAGCAGGAAATCGAATGATGTGCATAGGAGGATAAATCAAAAGTGATCCATTTGCAGTAAACAAGGGAATAAGTATTTCAAAATACTTCCATGCTTCAAGAAAGGATTAAAAATATTTAAGACCACAATACCAAAGAAGATAACTTCAACATGGGTAATGTGGTTCTTCATTGGGATGCACAGAATGAAGAGAAGGGAAAACACGACAAATTTGGAAACCTATGGAAGGGACCGTATAGAACTTCATCCTTCAGGGGGAAGAATGTTTATTTGTTGGAAGAAATGAATAGCCAAAGTTATTCGGAAGGAGCAGTTAATGGTAGGCTTATCAAGCACTACTACACCTATAAACATTTATGGAAATTTTCATGATCATTGTATATACCAGTTTACATTTCATGTCAGAGTTTGTAGTGGCTATTTTAGGAGTTTGAAGCCTAAAGAAAAGGCCATAAGACTTCTTTGGTCAGTTGTTGATTCAAAAATTATGTTTTTTTGAACTGTTGTTTGTAAAAGTCAATCAGTCAGACAATTTTAAGTTTCAAGTTAGTATTTTCATTTTGACTCCATGTCCAATGAATAAGGCTACTAGATCTATGGTGTTCTTGACACCTCCTATGGAGTTGCCATCCCTAGGCGGAGCCAATGTTAGTATCAGATGATTTTTCCTTCCACCAATGATCAAATGATCTCTTTCAGAATTTCCATTAGGGTTTAAGGTCAAGTTTTTTTCATTTCACTAGGTCTTCAATCCAAAAACATTGGTCAATGGTCAGTGTGTCTAAGTTTTCAAATACTCCTTTACAAAGTGCGATTTTTTGGTCACTATCATTATGCTTTTGGATGTGCCATCTCTAAAAACCTATATGGTCATCTCAGTCTCATTTTTTTCCATCATCTAGTTTACTATCATCCATTAGGTCACTAGGGTTTCAGCCATTGAATTTCTCATTACACTCATAAATTGGCATGTAAAGGAAACATGTCATAAAGTAATTCAAGAAGGTTTCATTTCAAAGGAACGTTTTTGTAATAAGCCTTAAATATTTCAAGTTGTATTCAGAGGTTTCACAAGTACATGATTTCCAAAGTGAAAAGTGAAAAAATATATGGTGGGTTAGCCCACTTCTAAAAGCTACAAAAGATCATTTTTCTCTTATTTCTCTCATTTATTTCATTTCTAGAAATCTCTCAACCAACATGCATCGTTTCCCAATAATTTTAGTGCCATACACTATCAAAACTTTGTCTTTTCCCCTCAGTCGTTGTGTTTTTTCCCTCAGTCACTGCACTTTTCCAACTGCATGCTACGCTTTTCCTCCTTTCGTTGCAATTTTTGCAGTAGGGCTACAGTTTATGGTAAAGGCTTCTAAAATGGTTGCATAAGGTCTCCAAGCTCAACACAAGCCTACATAAAGCTCAAACAATTAACTCTAATCTCCACACACTTTCTTTCACTCAGTTTATCAAAATTTATGGTGTGGAAGTTTCGCATTAGCTCCTACCCCATGATTTTCATCAAGACTGTCTTTTTCAAGTGGTAAACCCTAGAATCCCTCTCCCATCATTACCTAACCTCCTAAAAATATTATTACATCCTGAAAACCCTAAACCCTGTCACTTGCATTCCCTAAAACCTATTTCCAAAACCTAACCCCTACTCGCTGCGATTTAGTAGTTTCTTCAGTATATGCTTATGTAAAAATTCCCTAGCCCTATTTCCTCATCTTTTCATCCTTCCTCTACTTCCTAAATGTCCCTAACATCTCACCCCACCTCCTAAAATTGTATCACACTTATTCCTACTACCTAACCCTATGATCCCACTACTTTTTCCCTTCCCCTATTTTTCCCATAGGGTTTACTTTCACAATCTACTATGGAGGAGGAGAAGAAAATTACAACAAAGGTGGGAAAGTGTCAAGATATGAACCATCAAATACTCAGGAGCTTATGTCTTCACCAATTACCAAACATTGCTTTCAACATGTAGGGTGTCTTGAAATTTGTGAGTTGGTGCAAAAGGTTCAATACCATGCTAAATTGACTAAGTTGTTTTTCACAAACTCAAAGAGAATAAAGTCACAATTGCAAGTGTCACATTCTCCATATCAGCTGATATCATAGCAGCAGCTACTAGAACACCCAAATTGGTGAAAATTGGTTCAAAATTTAGGAATTAGATGCTCAACTATATCAACCTTCCCTCAAAGCTCCATAGAAAGATGACATCAAGAGGATAATTCCCTTTGGCCAGCTCCTTGACAAGTTTGCACCCATGATGAAAATAATAATGAAGTATTTTTGTTGTGAAGGAAGATTCTCTACACTCCATGGCTATCACATAAGATTGCTAATGCATTTCACTAGGGTAAAAATGCTCAATATACCCTATTATCTTTATAGGAGAATAGAAAAAATGGCATACAAAGTACAACATAGGAAAAGTGAGCTATGACAAAATATCCTCTTTCATCCCTCCCTTATCAAGATTATTGTTCTTCATAATCTTAAACAACTGGACATTGACTGGGAGACATTCATTGGAGAAGAGGTTTTTTTTTTTTTCTTCCAACCAACATAATAGTCCTACTTCATCCTCATCACCCCCTACTCAAATAGAAATTGGCTCATCATGTAGGTCTGTAATGAAAAAGAAGAAAGGTGAGGATAAAGTAGTGAAGACTTATCAGAGAGGAAATAGGCTTGTGTTTTCTCCACAAGTTGTGGAAGGGTCCAAGCCTTCTACATCTGCACAATTTAGACCACTTTTGCATCATGAGACTACTTCAAAGGTCAATGAGGACCCCAAAATAGTTGAGCAGCCTATAGTGAACAAGAAGAATGAACTCAAAAACTTGTAGGAAAAATTGATAGAGGCAAATCCTTTGATAGCATGCTGATGCAGGCAGGGCCTGCAAACCCCAAAATCTTTCCTGTTCTATGCATATACAAAAGCATCATCATAACTGTCCAATAAAACTGCATATTAAGACAATTGTTACCCACTGGAAATCTTAATTAATATGCGGAAGCTTATATTTCAATTTCTGGTAATTTCATCTTTATGATTTTCATGCGGAAACTTTTCAATCATAAAATCATCACATAAATGGAAGCTATTTTAAAAGCCAAACTCTTTCACAGTAAGGTTCCTTTATGAAGGGAACCCATGCCTGATCATGATATGAAACCATACATTCAACAAACACCTTTTCAAAAGATAGGATTTAGAATCCACTCACAAGTTTCCACTCTAATATTCAATGAATGAAATTAAACGTAAATTGCCCTTGACTTATTGAATTAGATTCATCATTCACCAAAGCACCTTATACAACTCTTATTTGATCATTCGTTGATACAATGGATTCTCTCCACACTAAGGATTGACTCCATTTCGTTTTGGAATCAAATTCATTTCAACGCTTCCAATAAACTATGTGAATTCTTGCACGATTTCCTACACACAAACTCAATCAAATTCTGAACAGATTCCAACAAAAAAAGCTCTGCGCCCTTATGAAGCTCTACGATTCATATTCGCTGTGCGTTTTATGTTATTTTTTTAAAACACTACTCATTAAAACCACAGATTAAATCAACTCTTTCTTTCAACATCTGATCAAAATTACTGTGAATTCACCTTACAACTCACGATTCTCCCACCAATCGATTTCCACCTGCAACTTAATAAACATTCAAACATATAAAACACAGTCTTGGATATCATAACGCTGGCTATTTCTGCAATTTATCCACGATTTGACATACCAGAACCCCCATCTACCATAAGGAGATCCACGTATTCAATTATCACTCCACCACCAAGTGCCATTGCCTCCTCAATCCTTCAACGCTCTGTTGCATTTCACAGTTACAAACCCCTTTGCGTGCAGGTCACAGCTACGACCCATATGATCTCGACTGACATCATTATACATCATCGCGCAGTTAATACAATAGTTGGATTTGCATTTAAAAATAATTGTTCACATATATTCAAACCAGCTCATCGCCTTCCATAAAGTCGACTCTCCAAGTTTCTTTACATCGTCCTCTTGCACGCAGAACCTGTCACTTAATAACTGTAAACGGATTCAATCAAATAGACACAAAAAGCCTTGCACGCAGAACTTATCACTGAATAACTATGAACTGATCACATCGATACAAAAAGCGTTCCACTGTTTTTTTACCGTGCTAGTAAATTGATTCAACACTGTCCATACCAGCGTGACTCATACATGTAGCAGAATCAAAACACATTCATTTTCTATTAAAAACAAACCTCTTTAAACTCGAACCTTCTAGGTTTCTTATGAAGCTCATGACTTCATATGCACTGGCGTTCTCTTCCTTTCGTTGCTATCAATCAACTACAGATCGATATTAAAACAACCATTCATTCGACAAATATAATTTAACAATTATCATGCCGAGATTAATAACTTATATGCAGAGCTTTATATCAGGATTGAAAGTTCAATTTCAATTTTCCTCATAATCTTCGATCTTACTCAGGTTCATTGAATTATCATCAAATTTCCATATGCGCACTCTTATTCCAAATCACAGCATTTAAATACCCAATTTATAAATTCACCAATAAACTCTGAAACACACTTATCATGTTAACAACAAAAATACTTACAAATTGTTCTTCCTGGCCAGATATTCAACAGCTGTGGCCCTTACAATTTGCCCAGAGGCTTACAGCCTTGGCTGTTCAAAAACTGCTGTCCACCACTCTCCCTCTCTCCAACTATTCAAGTGTATTTTTCTTCACAAAAACCACTCCTATTTATACACAAATAATGCATTTAATTCACTCAAAATATCTCTCCACCTAATCCTCAACTAATCCCATACATAGAAATCCTAATCCCAAATTTTGTTGCTAAACTATTTCTCTCATATCCTTTTATTTATTAAAAGAATATTTACGTAATCCTCACTTTTCATAATTATCTCCTATTTTATTAAAAATAACAAATTAATTAATAAAATATTAAAAATTGTCACACCCCCCTTTTATGACATATTTACAAATGAAAAAATGGTCTTGATGCTCCTGCATCAGACTCCCAATGTTGAAACTAAACATGATCGCCTGATCATGTGTCCGGATCTGTGTATGCCTAGATCCCATATCTTGTGCTGTAACTTTCCACCGCCATTGCTTCTTTCTAATGTTCTTCTCCAGGTCTCCACAATTTATGCTGCATCGCTCCACTGACTATTCTTTCACAATCTTTTTCGGTCTTTCTTTTGCTGAAGTTCCTCTTCTTTCTTACTATTGTCTGATGTTTCAAAGACACCTTCATCATCAATCTTCTTATAATTTCAATCTCTATGTCCAACCTACTATTGTTGCTTTCACTTCCTATTGCTGCCGCTAATGTTGTCTCAGCTGTCATCTCCCTGATTGTTGATAACATTAGTTTTACTTCTGTAGGTGTCACCCCACATGTTGCTTCAGTTGCCACCATAGATGTTGCTAACATTGATGTTGTTACCTCCTAAACTTCCTGTCCCTCTACAACATTCTTTTGCTCATCACGTGCAATTTCATCTGCAACTTCTTTCTCTCGTTCAAATGTCTCCAGCAAACATTTCAGCATTTCATCAACATGTTGCAATTTAACTCCAACATAACCTCCATCTTCCTCTTCGACAATCTTCAGTAATTGTCCATCATCATCTTGATTGATTCTAGCAATCAAATCAAGTTCTTCCAACACTGTAGCTTCATCCTCTATCACTGTAGCAGTTCCAAAATTTTGTCCACCAGTCTTCTCTTGGCTATACAAACAAGCCAACTTTTTCTTGTCACCCATAGTAACAAACCTCTGCATATGAGACATTACGGTCTCATCTTCTTTCTGCAACTGTTCACCTCCTTCCAAGACAATTCCAAATGATGGACTGTCTTCTACATCACCTGTAAACACAACCAAATTGTCAGCTTCAAAATCACAAGACCCAATGGTCTCACTTGTTGATTCAGTCATCCGTAGCTCCAAGTCTTTTTTAGGACTCAGAAAATCTTCATTCGCTTTCTCCTCAACTTCCTCTGGCAACACTTCAGTATGCTGCTCTGAGTTCCTTCCCAACTCCTTTGTCATCACTTCAGTATGCTGATTTGTATTCAGCATGAGACTGTCAGCTACTCTCGCCTTCTTACCATCTTCTGCTTCATGACTGTCCTTCATGAAAACTTCCTTGCCTTGCTTCCTCAGCAAATTAACTTGTTCATAAGTCCTTCTTCTCTCCAATTCTCTTCTGTGAAGATCTAGTTTCCTATACAATTCAACAATTTCATTAGGACTAGAACTTGGAAACTTCACACAATTTTCCATACCTTCACCAACTTTTGACCAATCATCAGCTGGTCCAACATTTTAATTAGAATCCTTCGTCTTCATTTCCTCTTGAGGTATTCCCATCTCATCATCGATCTGAACACCGTTCATATTCAACTCTTCTTGAACAAACTCTAAAGCTTGCTCATCTCCCTAGGTTGTACTTGCAAACATACAAAACTCATTAGTTTTAAAACCACAAGACTTTTCAGTCTCCACTGCTTCCTTCAGCACTTCCCTTTGATCAGATCTACATGTGGAATCTTCAAATTCCATCTCTGGCTCAAGAAATCTAAGTTCCTTCTTCAATAAGGCAATCACAATCTGCCTCAACTTCATCTACAATGGTTTCCAAATCACTCTCTTTCCCTTCAGTGGAAAGATCCATCCTCTATTCTAGTTTTCCTGCTCTTGCAGCCATTCTTCTAGTACCTACAATTGTACTTTCATTACTGCAATCTCTCTTTCTATGACCTCATCAGTCATCTCACCTATGTGGCATTCCTCTGAACCTTTTCTCTAATCCTCCATGATCATTTCTTTCATCAGTTGTTCATTCAGCATGAGTTGCACTAGCCTCTGCAACAACAAGCTCTCCTGCTGCCACTGCTTACCTCACCAAGCTCTCCACACTCAGTCTTTTGGTAAGTACTGGGTCACTGCCTTTGGAACCTCTTGAGCATTCTCCTCTGCTCTCTCTCTCTAGGCTATCTCTTCAACTCACTTTTCTCTTCAGGACACTGGAATTGTCCTCCCTATCCAGCCTTCAGCTGAATGTTAGGTTCACTACCATCATCTTCTCTGCAACCATAAACTTCAACCATAAATTTCAAATCAAAAAAATCATCTCACCTTTAAGATCATGCATGATCTTGTCTTCTTTCAACTTCCGCAATCTTCTTCACTGCATTTGTGTAGCTTGCATATCAAATTTAAAAATCTGATCTTCCTTTCAATCATTCATCTTGCATTCAAAGAAACACACTTCAGTTCTCAACTATACTCATTCAAAAAAACAAACATCTTCAATAGAGCATTCCAGCTCTGATACCAAAAATGATGCAGGCAGGACCTGCAAACCCCAGAATCTTTCCTGTTCTATGCATATACAAATCCATCATCATAACTGTCCAATAAAACTCCATATTAAGACAATTTTCACCCACTGGCAATCTTAATTAATATGCGGAAGCTTATATTTCAATTTCTGGTAATTTCATCTTTATCATTAAATTCATGTGGAAGTTTTTCAATCATAAAATCATGACATAAATGGAAGCTATTTTAAAAGGCAAACTCTTTCACACTAAGGTTCCTTTATGAAGGGAACCCATGCCTGATCATAATATGAAACCATACATTCAACAATCACCTTTTCAAAAGATAGGATTTAGAATCCACTCACAAGTTTCCACTCTAATATTCAATGTATGAAATTAAACATACATTGCCCTTGACTTATTGAATTAGATTCATCATTCACCAAAGCACCTTATACAACTCTTATTTTATCATTCATTGATACAATGGATTCTCTCCACAGTAAGGTTTGACTCCATTTCGTTTTGGAATCAAATTCATTTCAACACTTCCAATAAACTGTGTGAATTCCTGCACGGTTTCCTACACGCAAATTCAATCAAATTCTAAATAGATTCCAACAAAAAAACCTATGCGCCCTTATGAAGCTCTATGCTTCATATTCACTGTGCGTTCTATATATATTTTTTAAAACACTACTCATTAAAACCACAAATTAACTCAACTCTCTCTTTCAACATATGATCAAAATTACTGTGAATTCACCTTACTACTCACGATTCTCCCACCAATCGATTTCCACCTGCAACTTAATAAACATTCAAACATATAAAACGCAACCTTGGATATCATAACGCTGGCTATTTCTACAATTTATCCACGATTTGACATACCAGAACCTGCGTCTACCATAAGGAGATCCACGTATTCAATTATCACTCCATGACCAAGCGCCATTGCCTCCTCAATCCTTCAACGCTATGTCGCATTTCACAGTTACAAACCCCTCTATGCGCAGGTCACAGCTACGACCCATATGATGTCGACTGACATCATTGTACATCATCGCGCAGTTAATACAACAGTTGGATTTGCATTTAAAAATAATTGTTCACAGATATTCAAACCAGCTCAGCTCCTTCCATAAAGTCGACTCTCCAAGTTTCGTTACATCGTCCTCTTGCACACAAAACCTGTCGCTTAGTAACTGTAAACAGATTCAATCAAATAGATACAATAATCCTTGCATGCAGAACCTATAACTCAATAACTATGAACTGGTCACATCGATACAAAAAACGTTACACTACTTTTCTTCCATGCTAGTAAATTGATTCAATGCTGTCCATACCAGCGTGACTCATACATGTAGCAGAATCGAATCACATTCATTTTCTATTAAAAACACAACTCTTTAAACTCGAACCTTCTAGGTTTCTTATGAAGCTCATGACTTCATATTCACTGGAGCTATCTTCCTTTCATTGCTGTCAATCAACTACAGATCGATATTAAAACAACCATTCATTCGACCAATATAATTTAAAAATTATCATGCCGAGATTAATAACTTATATGCAGGGCTGTATATCAGGATTGAAAGTTCAATTTAAATTTTCCTCATAATCTTCGATCTTACTCAGGTTCATTGAATTATCATCAAATTTCCATATGCGCACTCTTAGTCCAAATCACAACATTTAAATACCCAATTTATAAATTCACCAATAAACTCTGAAACACACTTATCATGTTAACAACGAAAATACTTACAAATTGTTCTTCCTGGCCAGATATTCAACAGTTGTGGCCCTTACAATTTGCCCAGAGGCTTACAACGTTGGCTGTTCAAAACCTGCTCTCCACCACTCTCCCTCTCTCCAACTATTCAAGTGTATTTTTCTTCACAAAAACCACTCCTATTTATACACAAATAATGCATTTAATTCACTCAAAATATCTCTCCACCTAATCCTCAACTAATCCCATACATAGAAATCCTAATCCCAAATTTTTCTCCTAAACTATTTCTCTCATATCCTTTTATTTATTAAAAGAATATTTACATAATCCTCACTTTTCATAATTATCTCCTATTTTATTAAAAATAACAAATTAATTAATAAAATATTGAAAATTGTCACACCCCCCTTTTATCACATATTTACAAATGAAAAAATGGTCTTGATGCTCCTGCATCACATGCCCTCAACAGGAAAACATACAAATGAAGGTTGAAAAGATGCTTAAGGGGCAACATATCAAGAAATTGCAAAAGGAGACTAAGGGTAAAAAAAAATCAAACATAAAAGGCTCTAAGAAGGCACTTCAACAACAAAGGAAGCAAGTTACGATGGATGAGGTTATTGACGGGGAAACTGATGAAGACAAAGAATATTGGCTAGGAAAATTAAATGATCATTTAGAGAAGCTACTCAAGAAGGAAAAGAGGGACAAGATTCTTCAGAAACACATGGCTTCCCATCATTACACCAAGAACATGACTATGAAGGTCAAAGTCAAGAAAATGAAAACTAGGCTAAATGAAACACTAATGAAGAAAAAAGGGAAGGAAAAATTATATTTTCTTGCTGATGTCTCCCTTATATCTTAGAATACCGCATGGTGACATTGTATATCAATTTTGAAGAAAATTTGAAGATTTTGGTTTTTTCCAAACATTTTTGCAGTTTTGGTACAGTTAGTGTGCAAAAATCACAACGTGGGCCACGCTATGCTTTTTCTGGGGAGCTCTAATGAAAAAACTTTACATGGATGGATGTAATTTTACCTCTACATCATGTTTTGACACTTGGATTCTTCATTCATTAGCTTTTACAGTGAGAAAATGCCCAGAAACCACTCAAAAAACACCTTCCTACCCTATTTTTGGAGGCCACACTACGCTTTTTGAGTAGTCTTGAGAGAATTGACTTTTAAGTGGAAATAATTGGTATTTTTCAGTGCTTGAGGAATCCATTGTGTATCAGGAAGAAATATACTTCCAATGAGATATCATGAGCTCAATTTGGAGTTCATTAAGGCCTCCAAAAGTTGCCTACAAGATCATGATGTGCTTTTTGCAACCTGTGCTGCGATTTTCATAGATTTCGATGCGCTTTTTCCAGGAGGCTTAATTTCATCTATAGTTTGACCAATTTTGAATTTTTACTTATGTAAAGGTGTAATTGAGCTTTTAGTCATGTAACTAAGATGTAATTATGTTAGATAAAATTCAAATCAGGTAGATGCATGTTAGTCAGCCTTTTTCTTTGGTCAAATGAATCAGTTTTACTATATGGAGGGTTTGTTTAATCATCCCTAATCATTACGGTTTTGTTTGAGATCTTTCAGGAACAACTCCAAAAGGCATGGATTCGACCCTTGAGAGCAGGGGATTTATGTTTTAGTCTGTATGTATCATTTTCTAAGTCATTTGAATGGTTGGACTTGAGAGGAGAGAAGTGTACTTGGACATTTTCTAGAAATCAAAGGATACAATTTGCAGCTATTAGCTAGGAATTCATGACCAATAAGTTTGTAGTGTTTTTCCCTTTTTTATTATTTTATATGAATAATATTTAACTTCTCTTTCCATTCATCATCTCTTCAATAGTTTTCCTTACAGTTTATAAACAAAATTCTTTTCACTAGGCTCTGTTTTGCTGGAAAATTATTATATGTTACTTTCACTCTTGCCCAATAAATTCATGTTTTATGCTCATTAAGACCCTTATGCTTCATTTGAACACCATAATACACCGAGAAAACCTAAGATCCATCATAAAAGTGTTGCTACCTTACTCCTTCATATCTTTTTTATTGTAACACTTTGACTCTTTGATCTAGCTACTTGAGTTTTCTCCCTTATCCAACAAGAAAATATTAAATTTCCCAAAAATCACCTGATCCTAGCTATCTAGCCTAAAATCATTTATACCTCGGTCATTTGTTTACTATAATTTCCTAGAGAGAGCCCTCTCTAGTTTGGTAGGGCTAGCTACCAAGCTAAAAGCTTGGTCTATGGTTACCTCCGTCGATTCCTCTCAGCCTGGGACATTGTGGAGGATAAAATTTTGGCATTGTTGCCAGGGAAAAGTCTATTATATCATTCATGGGATTAGTTCTATAAGTGCTTTCAATATTAGTTTTATGGGTGACAGATTCGAGTATCTAAAGAAGGTTGATTTGAGAAATCACATCAAGTTCAAGGTGTAAAAACTCTAGCTTCTAAAAGATATACGAGGTCAAATCCTAACCCAAATCCACCTACTATTGTTGATGATCCAGAGAAGTTGCTTAAGAAACTCAAAAATCCTATTCGTGAAAGTGAACCTTGAAAATTGGTAAAAACTACATCTCTACCTGATCAAATATTGACTTTTGAAGATATTTAGTTTGAGTAATCTTTGTTTCGATCTAAATCTGATTCTTCCCTTTAGGAAGTGGTTTTTGACCCAGTTAGGTTTGATTCCTACCTCCCTTTTGCTAAATCTCTCTTTTCCAAAACTGATCATGAATTGTGGTTAAATTTTGACAAAATTGAAATCCTAGCAGACCAACTTCAAATCACTACCGAGAAATCTTACATCTAATATTAGCTTGAAAACCCGGCTACTGCTTCATCCTCCACTTCATCTCCAAACACATCATCTACCATTTTTACTTTACCATTATCTCCGTTAGTGTCATCATCTCCATTGACAAACCCTATTGTAATTCCTACACGACCTATTGTAGTACATCTACTACCTCCTCCAGCAGTCATGCTGCGGTTTGCTCCTTTATTATTACTTGGTCAACTTGTTGCCCTACCTTAGAGCTATGGTTAAAGACTCCCTGCTTTTGATGGAACATCGGTGATCACAACATAGGAACATGTTGACAAACTAATAGAATTATTGACCTTGAAGAGGTTGATGAGGAGGATGCGAAGATGAGAATCATAGCCCAAATTTTTTCCAAAGTTGTAAAGAAATGGTTTTGTAGTTTGGAAACCAATTCCATCAATAGTTTTGAGTGGTTGATAGAGTTATTCTTAGCCCGGTGGTAGTAGAAGAAAAATCCATTACGGATTTTGGTTGATTATATTTCTATGAAAATAAACCCAAATGAGACAATGTAGGAGTTTACAACACGGTTCAATCTGGTTTACAATTCCATTCCTAATGATATCA
>APFE031556470.1:3937-31353 GCA_000404065.3 Pinus taeda
ACCATGCAGAAGTATGTAGATCCTGGTAGTCCAATTGTCAAAACACATATCAATGGGGTAGAAATTCCAAATACTTTGATTGATTTAGGGGCTTCTATCAACATTATGAGTAGACAGACTATGGAACAGCTAAAACTTCATAATCTTCTTTTTACATCTACTCTACTGCAACTTGCAGATCGATCAATTATCAAACCAAATGGTGTATTAGAAGACATTTTGGTCTCCTTAGATTCTTGGGAATATCCAATGGATTTCATGATTTTAACTCCCAAAAGTAATCTAGGAGGGCACCCACTCATCTTAGGAAGACTTTGGCTAGCCACAGCTGATGCTTTTATCAGTTGTAGATCTGGGGATATGTATATTTCTGATGGTAATTTGACAGAGAAATTCAATCTGTATCCTCCAGCAAAAGAAATTACATAAGTAGGAGATAATGAATGGGTCGATGATGAGGACACTATACAACCTGTCTTTACCATTTCTAAAATCAGTGAAGATAGTCAAATTTTGAACACATTAGAAAAATTTGAAACATCTTCAGAATATGACCACACACAATTTCAGTTAAATTATGACATTGAGTATCTATCATCTAGACAAATGTCTCTTTACTCTATGGAAGAGTTTGGTAGTTCCACCACTGAGATCTTTCCAGGTAAAACATTGAATATCAACACAAACTTGGAAAAATCACAACAAGAAGAGCTAACCAAAATCTTGCAAAAACATTCTACTGCATTTGCATGGGAGTATACTGATATGAAAGGTATTGACCCTAAGACTTGCATTCACCACACCTACATCGAGGAAAACAGTAGACCAATCAGACAACCTCAGAGAAGGATGAATCCAAATATTAGGGAGATAGTGAAAGAAGAGCTCCAAAAACTACTCAATGTAAACTTCATTTATCCAATTTCAGATAGCCGATGGGTTTCTCCTTTGGTTATAGTCCCTAAAAAGAATGGTAAATGGAGGGTATGCATTGATTACAGAGAATTGAGTAAAGCAACTTTGAAGGATCACTTTCCTTTTCCTTTTATCGATCAAGTATTAGATACATTAGCAGGCAAAAAGTAATTTTAATTTCTGGATGGTTTTAGTGGTTATAATCAAATTCAGGTAGCACCTGAGGATCAAGATAAGACCACATTTACCTGTCCATGGGGAACTTTTGCCTATCGAGTGCTTCCTTTTGGATTATTTAATGCACCCGCAACATTCCAAAGAGTAGTACTAGGAATTTTTTCTGATCTAATCCATGATTGTGTAGAGGTTTATATGGATGATTTTACAGTTTATGGTGACTCATTTGAAGAAGCATTAGAAAATTTGGAAAAATTACTTGTAAAATGTAAAGAAACAAACCTTTCATTAAGCCATGAAAAATGCTTTATGATGTTTACTGAAGGTATTGTTTTAGGACATCATATTTCAGGGGATGGGATTAAAGTTGATAGGTCAAAAGTTGAAGTCATCTCCAAGTTTCCTATTCCAAATTGTTAAAGAGATGTTAGAAGTTTTCTAGGATTTACTGGATACTATAGAATATTTGTAGAAAAATTCACTAAAATAGCATCTCCACTCTTCAAACTGCTTACAAAAGACTGTGAATTCAAATGGGATCGTGATTTTCAATCAGCATTTGAAACTTTGAAAACAAGAATATCTGAAGCGCCTATCTTGAGAGGACCAAATTGGAAGCTCCCTTTCCATATTTCTACAGATGCTTCAGATATAGCTCTAGGAGCTGTGTTGGGTAAAAAAGATTTAGTCCCTTATGCCATTTACTATACCAGTAAAAATTTGACTCCTACTGAGTTGAACTATATTGTAACTGAAAAAGAATTCTTAGTTGTTGTTCATGCAATCAATACGTTCAGACATTATATAATAGGCTATGAAACTTTTATTTATACTGATCATTCTGCGATTAGATATCTAATGAACAAAACTGTTACTAATGGAAGAGTTACAAGATGGCTCCTACTTTTACAGGAATTCAATATTACTGTGTTGGATAGACCAGGGAAACAAAATACAGTAGTTGATTTCTTGTCTAGGATTCAGAATACTAAAGAAGATTCTCATGTAGAGGATAAGTTTCCTGATGAATATTTATTTGCAGTAACTACTAAGACCCCTTGGTATGCAGATATTTCTAACTATTTGGTTACAGGGAAACTACCTCCACATCTATTTCCTAGTGAAAGAAGAAATATTATTCAGGAGAGTTCAAAATATTCATGGATTTCTAACGGATTGTTTAAAACAGGTCCAGATCTTGTGATCAGAAGATGTGTTAGGGAAGATGAAATGTCTGATATCCTCAAGGCATGTCATGATGAACCATGCGGTAGACACTTTTCTGACAAAAGGACAGCCTATAAAATCCTCTCTTTAGGATATTATTGTTCTTCCCTCTTTAAAGATGCAAAACAATATGTCAAAAGGTGCAATAACTGCCAAAGAGTAGGGAAACCTACCCTTTCAAATGAAATGCCATTGCAACCATAGGTACTCATCGAACCCTTTGAAAAATGGGCTTTAGATTTAATTGGGCCTATTAATCCACCATCTACGCAAAAGAAGTATAAATTGGTATGTACTGATTATGTCACTAAATGGGTAGAAGCCAAAGCATTATTTTCTGCTACTGAAAATTCAGTTATTAATTTTCTTTATGAGGATATTTTTACTCGCTTTGGTGTTCCAAGAGAAATTGTGATAGATCAGGGAAGTCAATTCACATCCAACTTGGTGGAGAAGCTGATAGAAGAATACAAAATCAAGCACAGAAGATCTACTCCTTACCATCCGCAAGCAAATGGTCAAGTCGAGTCTACAAACAAAGTTCTCAAAAGTATCATCACCAAAATTGTTCATCTACACAGAAGAGATTGGGCAGAAAGGCTTCCTAAAGCCTTGTGGGCTTACAGAACTACATGGAGAAATACAACAGGACATTCTCCCTATGAACTTGTTTATGGGAAAGAAGTCCTGCTCCCCATTGAGTTCCAAGTCAAAACCTTCAAGATGGCAGTTCAGTTGGGGATGGATTTATCAGAAGCCCAAAAGCATAGAATGGAGCAGTTGAATGAGCTAGATGACATCAGACAAGAATAAATACTAAGAACTAATCTAGTTCAATATCAAAGAGCTAAGTGGCATGACAAATACATCAAAGAGAAAAAGTTTCAAGAGGAGACTAGGCATTACTATTTGATTCCAAGTTTAAAGACTTCAAAGGGAAATTTCAGACTCATTGGCTTCGGCCATATAAGATTGACAAAGTTTTTAGCAATCGAGTGGTAAGAATCAAAACCATTGATGAATTTCAAACTCCTCTTATTGTGAATGGTCATTGATTAAAGATCTATCATAAGCTACTCTCAAAAGAGGAATTTGTCAAAATCTTTCAAGATAATTCTGCAATAAGGCTGGTGAAGAAGAATCCTTCTTCTCCACCAGCCTAGCCTTTGTTCTTTTCTGTTCTACAAAAAAAAAAAATCTATAAGCCTGAAAACCAATCACTGATTGGCAGTCTTATACAGAAAATATAGGGTGAAAATCAGGAACTCCTGACGCCCTATATTTTCCAAAAAAAAATCCTTCTCTTTCTCATTTTCATTCCACTCCACTTCATTTTCATTCCACTCCACTTCATTTCATTCCACTCCATTTCATTCATCTCATTTCATTCCACCAATAAAAAAATTTATGACCATTTTCATTCAGTCAGTCATTATTCATCCATCTCATTTAGTCATATGATCATTCAGTCAATTTCCGCAGCTGAATCCAGTTTCTGCAGCTGCAAACTGATTCCGCAGCTAGTTGTGTTTTCACAGTTAGCACCCTGTCATTCAACATTGGCAGTTAGATAATAGGCAAAAATAATAAAAATCAAATGCAGGTATGACCGAGGACATATTATGAAGACACGGGGCACCTAAAGGCATCAACAAGGGGTAGTTGATCAAAGGTTATGGACAACAAGTGGCAAAAATTCCAAGGTATGAGTGGAAATTTGTTTCAAATGGAATTCAAAACACATTTTTATATAGTTATTAAATCACAAGCTCCACTATATGCAATGATTGGTGTGATAGCCTCCATAACCATTCCATGACATTCCTCCACAAACCATGCATTTATTTTTCCAACGGCCTCATGATTAATCCTCAGATTTAACTCATGTTTGGCTGCATTTCTACACTCCACCTGTAATTGTGGGATGTGGCCGATTTGATTATGACTCTCCTCCATCGCATAAATTCCGCAGCCATTTCATGAATGTGTTTATGTCTACTCCACAATCGTCCATTTTAAAAGTTATGCCGTCACTCCCGTACTATTTTATTGAAGCCACGGCTACATTACCACCTCGTTCACATAAGTCTTCGCTCCATTCCATGAATTCACTTCCGCTACCTATCATCTATTTTCCGCTTACAGTCACTGGTTTTCTCCATAAGCCCTATTCACTCCCACTAATCCAGCCGTCTCACCTCCGCTAAACCCTTCTCATGTAAATGAATTGTTATAACAGAAGGAAAGAATGGGTCTGTTGTTGAGGGCAGAACCAGAAGGGCCCAAGTTTATGGAGGGGTACCTGCAAGTAAAGAACATATTGAAAAAGGCACAATGGCTTCGGTTTATTCAAAAGTTCAGAGGCTATAATAAGGAGATTACAAAAGCTTTTGCGAGGTCTTTTAACGGCCTCGAGGTGGAAATTGGGGACCTCAAGTTTACAGTTACCGAGGCATTCATAGCAGCTACTACATAACTCCCTCAGGAGGGAGAACGTTGGTTCAAGAACAAGAGCTTTGACGAGAAGGCTTGGAGGGTTATCCTACGCAGTCCAGGTATGGATGTAACTATATTTAAATGAGGAATTCCTGTCCATGCTTTAGAAGAGACGTGGGCCAGTTTATTGTTGATTATTCAAAAGTTCATTACGTGTGAAGGTCGTTTTGGAGCAATGTATATGTATCATACCCGACTGTTGATGAACTTTTTAGAGAATCAAACCCTAAATCTGCCTCACTTTTTATTACTAAGCTTAAAAAATATGTGCACAACCGTCCAAAAGAATATAGAGGACATAGAACCCCACTTGTATCATCACAGGCTGGTGAAAATTTTAATTGAAGACCAATTGAAGAAAAAGAGGGATACCTAGGAACGGTTTTTGATGAGAAACTATTTTCAAGATCCACCTAAAATTCTTGAGAGCAGTACAGCAAGAAAGAGTAGGAAAAAGGAAACTAATGTGAAAATTCAAGACACTCCTAAATAAATTAATCAAGAAGATAAGTTGCCTGAAAAAAGGGAGGAAAGAACCAAGGATAAAAAGCAAAGAAAATTGAAAGGGAAAAGAAACATAGAGGATGTCTACCAATCACCAGAACCTTTCTTAGAAGAGGACCACCAAACATTGTCTGAAAGGCTAACTCACCTTCAAGGACAATCAACTACAGCCAGGAAGAAAGAAAAAGAAAAACAGAGTATGGAGGAAGAGGGCACTATCCCACAACATTTAAGGAGAAGCATCAGGCTTAGAGGAAAGTGGAGAAAAGCACAAACAAAAGGGCCCCATTTTATTGACTTAGGAGGAGGAACATCGGAACAACCTCCAGCTGGCCGTAGCCCACCTAATTCTCAGCCAAATATTGAAACCAGTCCTCCAGATGTTGACATAAGACCTTCTCAGCCAGACTTTGAAAACAGTCCTCCTCAACAGGACTTTGGGGTCAGCCCAAGGAAAACTTCACCTGAGATACACCCGAATCAGCAGGAGATGTATGATTATATAGAATCCTTGGAAAAGAGAGCCACAGGTCCAAGCACTTCATCCATCCAGCCTCATCCAGCACAGGACACTCAAATTCAATCATTGAAATAGGAAATTTTTAAGCTAGAGGTCCTAAATAGACACATTAAACATGAAAATGAAGCATTAAAGGAACAAAGCAGACTGGATAAGATCATTCATGACAATACCATGCTACATCTTGGGCTATGGCAGAAAAAGAACAGGAAATTGAAGAAAAAGTGCAGGAAGATAAGTAGATCATTGATCAATCTCAAATTCAGATGCTTGATGAAGAAGCCCAGGATGTTAGCAGCACCAAGAAAGAGAAGAAGAGGGTTGGATGTACTGGCAGAAGTTTCAGAGCATATGATTTGAAGGGGGGATAGTCAAAATCTTGGTTGCATGGGGACATGCAACACCTTCACAGTGGGGGTATGTTGAGCCCTGAACTTGCATCTTTCCTACACATTTTTCTAGCTTCTTTCCATTTACATGGACCTCCTAATATATCAATATCATTGCATATTAGTCATAAAAGAGAATTTAAAGTGGTTTTTTAACTATGACCTTGTGTTTGCTGTTTGAACTAGATTTTTGCTTATGAGCTGCAGAATCTTGTCACTTTCCATAGCTAGTACAACTTTCTGCAGTCGTTTTTGTTAAACTATAGGTTGCAAGTGTCACAAGGCAAAGCAAGCCACATGGGCAAGTTGGAAATGACCTAAACATCGGTTAGGTCCCATTGGTCCAGCTGGATTCATCAAAGAAGGTCGTGGTCAACAGTGGTCAAGCGATGGTCAAACAGGAGAGTCCTACGACAATAGGACTCTGTTTTCAAGCACGTGAAGACTTTCGTGGCCATTTCTAGATCTCTGGAAGCATGCTGACATGTTGGGTATACGACCAAAGTCCCACATTGACTAGAAGTGGGGAGGATCATGGTCATATAAGGATGGACAAATATCTCCATTGGTATGAGACCTTTTGGGGTAAGTCCAAAAGCAAATCCATGAGGGCTTAGGCCCAAAGTGGACAATATCATACCATTGTGGAGATATGTGGTGTCCAGAATCCTTACACATGGTTTTTTGGGATATGTGGACAATGGACACATTTAGGCTAGCCATTTATCTAGAAATTTACACTATATAAGATCAGGCATTTACAGTTGAATATTTCCTTGCCACTAAATTAGAGTTGGAGAGTCAGACTCCTATTTGTCAGGCATATACCTCACTTTTAAAACAATTTATTGTTGACTCTGTATAGACCTTCCATGGGAGGGCAAAGAGTGATCACTACTAGTGCTTAATATTTCTGCGAACCAATTAAAGATTCTAAATGTGTATAAGTTAGTGGCTCCTTGGAGAATCCCAAGAGTGGCGCTATTGTAGCAACACGAAATTCGTTTGTTTTGAGTTCTTCATTAGTGCATTGATAGTATATTTTTTATTCCAAATAATGCCTCAACAATGTATGATCAAATTACTGCTAAGCATGTCATAATAGTTGACTTACACTCTTTTAGAGGGAAACTAGAGTGTGTGTCAAGCTTGCATGTCACAATTGTATCATGCAGAGTTTACCTTAGACATTTTTTGTGGATCTAAGCAGCAAGATACTTGTTGGAATTCAAGAGGCAATAATACTACAAAGTGGGAAAGAGGTTTCACAGTT
This sequence comes from Pinus taeda, assembly GCA_000404065.3. Lineage (NCBI taxonomy): Eukaryota > Viridiplantae > Streptophyta > Pinopsida > Pinales > Pinaceae > Pinus > Pinus taeda. Next base: position 11,439 of record APFE031556470.1, read on the forward strand.
AACCTGGCTTTCACATTATGGTTGGAGTTGATTTGTTGGCAAGATGATTGATACCCCAACTTCCTTTTTATGAATGAGTGCAAGATTGAATCCTTCGACATATTCCTCGCTTAATTTTCATTAAGTGATGGGTTTTCTCAGAAGTGCTTCACACCTATAAACTTTACCAGAGTTGTTCTTGAGTCTTTGGAGGTGGTTAGCTTTTCAAAGCACACAAGTAGAAGAAGATGAGAAATAATATCCCCAACCAATTTGAAGTTATCTCCTTGCGAATAGGGTGTTCCCATTCATAAACCTGATGACTTGCTCTACTTCTTTCTAGTGAACAACTTTGGGACTTGCCATGAATCATGTGACAATTCCAACCCCACAACTATAAATTTATTATTTAAATCTAAACCCACTATATTAGAATCTGCACAAGGAGAACTCCATTCTTGTTTCGAAATAACCTGCAATCAACTTGTACCATGCTATTTAATATTTTTTGTATTTATTTGCATCCTTGATATGTATTATAAATATGAAACAAGGTAGCTTGCATTTTCTATACTAACACTCCTAAAAAATAATAAAGTATGCCCAAATCTATCATTTCAAATTATTTATGTAGGTCACCTTTTAGTTTTTCAATTATTGAAGTTGTTACCTATATTGATGTGATCTTCTACAAATGATACCATAGTGACAATATATGTTATACGTTTATTCGTGTTGCTTTGAAGGTGTTTCTCCTTCAGTAGAGAAATAATACACTGCAGTTTCCATTTAGGGGAGAAGTGTACCCAGTATCAACCTTGGCCTATGTGCAAATGGGTCGAATGCACATTAGACTCTATATGTTGTTTTGAGGTGTTTCTCCTTCAACAATACTTCATCTCAGTAGATCATTTCAATTTGCACCTTCAGTAGATGCATGCAGCCTTAGGATACATGTTGTAGATTATAGTTTTCCTATGAGGGTGTAGCAGCGATGAAGGAAGTGCATTGATTTTAGGCATATTGTGGTTGTTGTATGAAATCATGCTTGTTTAGTGTTTCCCAAACATAGATAAATCCATATTTAGTATGATTTTATAGTTTTACTTAGATGCTCACTTTTCTTAATTTAAGTGTTTTTCTTATTTTTGTTTTATGCACAGATTTATCTTTAAGAAAAGTACATAGTAGAGAAGGGTTCTATATTTTGAGTAGGGGACACATTTCTAGGTAGGAGTTACTCTATTCTAGGAAGATTTTACCAAGTAGATTAGGTGCTTTATCCGAGAATCCCAAGAGTGGCGCTATTGTAACAATAAGAAATTCATTTATTTTGAGTTCTTCATTAGTGCATTGATAGTATATTGTTTATTCCATGCAATACCTCAATAGTGTATGATCAAATTATAGTTAAGATTGTCATAACATTTTGACTTACGCTCTTTTAGAGGGAAACTAGAGCGTGTGTCAAGCTTGCACATCATAATTATATCATGCATAGTTTACTTGGAAAAATTTTAGTGGATCGAAGTAGCCAGATACCTTTTGGAATTCAAGAGGCAACAATACTACAAAGTGGGAAAGAAATTTCACAATTAACTTGTCTTTCACATTATGGTTGGAGTCAGTTTGTTGGTAAGAAGCTGGATACCCCAGCTTCCTTTTTATGACTGAATGCAAGATTGAATCCTTCGACATATTCCTCGCTCAATTGTCATTAAGCGATGGGTTTTCTCAGAAGTTCTTCAATCTATAAACTTACCAGAGCTATTATTGAGTCTTTGGATGTGGTTATCTTTTCCAAGTACACACATACAAGAAGATGAGAAATAATATGCCCGACTAATTTCAAGTTAGCTTCCTGCAAATAGGGTGTTCCCTTCCATAAACCTGACGACTCGCTTTGCTTCTTTCTAGTGAACAAATTCGGGACATTTAATGAATTGTGAGACAATTCCAACACCACAACTATTAATTTCTTATTTAAAGTTATACCCACTAGATTAGAACTTGCACAAGGAGAACTCCATTCGCATTTCAAAAGAACCTGTAATCGACTTATACCATGCTATTTAATATTTACGTATTTATTTGCATCGTTGGTCTGTGACATAAAGACGCAACATGATACCTTGCATTTTCTATACTAACACTCATAAACAATAACAAAGTATGCCCAAATATATCATTTCAAATTATCTATGCATCTCACCTTTTGGTTTTTCAATTATCGAAGTTATTACTTATATTGATGAGAGGATCTACAACCGAGGCCACAGTGATAATATATGTTAGAGTTTTATCCGTGTTGCACTAAAGGTGTTTTTTCTTCAGCAGCACTACAATACATTGCAGTTTCCATTCAATGGAGAATTGTCCCCAGTAGCAACCTTGGTCTGTGTGTAAATGGGTTGAATTCACAGTAGACTTTATCTATTGTTTTGAAGGTGTTTCTCCTTCAATTGTACTTCATCTCAGTAGATCCTTTCAATCTACACTTTTAGGAGATGCATTCAGCCTTGGGGTACATGCTATAGATTCCAATTTTGTTGTGAGGGTATAGAAACGATGAAAGAATCACATCGATATTAGGCATCTTATGGTTGTTGTACTAGTGTTTCCCAAACTTATATAGAGCCATATTTAGTATACTTTTATAGTTTGACTTAGAGGCTCACTTTTCTTAATTTAGGTGTTTTTCTTAGTACTACTTTATGCATAGATTTATCTTTAAGAAAAGTGCATAGTAGAGAAGGGTTCTATATTTTAAGTAGGAGACACTCTTATAGGTAGGAGGTACTCTATTCTAGGAAGCATCTATCATGCATGTTAGGTGCTTTATCCTAGACAGAGTTCTAAGTCCTTGCCTCCTTGACAAAGTCCCTGCTAGAAAAGACATCGGTGGATAGAGTTCCAAGTCCCTAAATTTTCCAAAAACCCACCTTGTTTTGGGAAGTTTTAGTGTCCATGGATAGACGCCTAAACCCATAGACTAGTAGCTAAGTCTAGAACAACAATGAAAAGCATTCTCTACTTTTTCTATAACCAATAGATTAAATAAGATAGTAAAGTAGCCTACCTGAAGCTTTTTTTTACTCCTTATCTCCCTTGACCAATTCTGTCACTCCTTTCCGTACTTAATTCGCTTGAAAAGTACCTGCACACAGACAGAAAACAAAAACAGATCAAAGCATATGATAATGATCTATTGATTAAACATAAAATGGAATCAAGTGCATAATACACATATGAAAGCATCAATAAACAATAAAAACATATGGAAAAATCTTTGAACACTTTATTAGTAAAAGGAAGAGTTACAACTCAATTTGCTTGATTTAGTGCCACTCCGCGAGTTCAATCCCAGCCTCTCCTCATAACAAGCAAGACATTTTGACATCATTACAATACTTGAAACCAACTCAAGTCTCATACTAATGACATCTCCCTCTAATTCAATGATTTCCAGCCTCTAATCACTTAGATGAGTGGTAATTTTATATGTGGAGGAAGGAAGTTATGCCATAAATGGTGATAATGAATGCCCTCCCAAACTTAGAATTTAGTTCCATTGAGGAAGGGGTAAAAGGATTGATGTTCCTTAACTTCCTTCCTCATCTAATTTCGATCCCAAAGGAGTGGATAGACTTAGGAAACCTCTAGAAGCATCCTATGGATAAGAATATTCCAAACCCCAATGCATATTTAGCTCAAATTCACCCAGCGCAAGCCAAAGAGGGCTCAAGTGCACTGGAATGCACTCTGGCAGTGTACTGGGCTGCACTACAGTGCACCTTGATAAAGGCATGCCTGCGTTGATCTTCTTAGAGGTAGTTTTTGGATGATTGCAATCATGGAATCTCTTCAGAAAGAGGAATTCTTATGGTTTACTTCATTTAGGGCATGTAAAAATTGAATTAAGGTTTGATGGGCCCTAATAGTACTGATCTATAAGTTTGGGTTGATTTGCCCAAATGGATCTGTAATAGTTTTCCACTAAAGCATGAAGTCACAAATATGTATGTTGAGTAAAATACCTTACTATGTGGAGAGGAGGTTTCGAAGTGGAAGGTGACCTGCATCAATTACAATACATATATCATGAGAATTTTATTTTTTTCTCATGAACCTGCTAAGGGAAGGCATACCCATGCTCAGCTTATAAACATTCATTACATGTACAAATATAGTCGTCTACAGATATAGACCCATGAATGGATGATCATGAATGTAAGGCTATTTTACATTTGATTTAGTACTCCTAGAAATATCATAACACGGATGGATCAAACTAGATCCAGGGTCTTCAATCTCGTTCAATATTTCGCTCAAGTACAAGTCTAACCATGTGAATAGATGATCTGAAATTGAACATGGGAAGACATCGTCTAAATACCAACCAATGATGTAAGCTGTTAACATATGCGAGAGGAATCACTGATAATGAAAATGACCCTCAAGGTACTATAGTACATTTCGAATGGTGTGAATAAATGATTTGATGTCAAACACCATACAAAGTCTTTCGGTCGAAGGCCAGTGATGTCAACCTATCGCCGGAAGTGAGAAACCTGCCATTGATGTATGCAAGCCTCAAGGTATTGAAGGGGTGTTTCTAAGTCAACTTCTTGGATAATGTGTTAATGTTGACAAGAAGTGACTTGTCGTAGGAGGACCTTGATGTATCCCACATCAACAACACGAAACGAGGTAAATGATTTTGGAGATGAAAATTGACTGATGACAGAAGGTTCATGAATGGCAGTCATGAAAATGAAGGTTTACGGTATTGCAAAGGATGAAGTTTGAACTGAATGACTTCTCTTGAACATGAAGGCGACACTAAAATGAATTGGTAGCATTGCCCCAAAAAAAGTAGTGGATGGTATGATAGACCAATGGTGTGATAACTATCAAGCTGAATGACCCAACCCACATAGTCATGGTGATGAGGTGAAAGTTTCATGTTCAAGAGCAACTTGCTACCATAAAGTGTTCTTCCCTTTTTCCCATTTTCCTAGTCATTGCTGACCAATACCTCTTTATTTTTATCAAGCTTGAGGAGGATAACATATGCTTTTTGTATAATTCCACCCTTTAGGTGAATCCATCGCTATTTGATGCTTTAACGAGTCTAGCGAAGGTGAAACTCAGTCTTGTCTAGATGGACAAGTTTGTCGCTATTTGATGTTTTTAACAAGTTTAACGACAAAGAGAACTCAATCCTTTTCATGTTTAGAGAGTTTAAAAAGGTACAAAAAGAAAACTCCACAAGTTCTTTTTCGTAAATTAATCTCTCAAGTCCGAAAAAGTGTAAAATAATACAAGATATATATCATTTCCAATCCATTAACGAGCTGGAAAGGACAAGTGCTCGACAATATTTTCATGTTTAGAGAGTCTGAAAAGAGCTTAAAGAGGACTCCATTTTGAGGAACGAGTGGTGTATCACAATCGTGATGTATTTCAGACAAGTTAGTGGCAACACCTTTATTTTAGGATGCTAGAACATGTCTCTATCCTAGACCTCTAAATGTTTTTCGTTAGGTGACAATGCTCCATTAGGTAAATTAAGATAAATTTTAAGTTGATCTTATTTAGAATTTTCCTTTCAAGTTTCACCACATGATGTATGTTTGCAATTCCTAAAATGCAACTAATATGATAAGCATTCTTTCCATTCAATTTAACAATGAAAATCCTTAGCTGGTAGGGATAGAGCAATCAGATCTTTGACAAAGAGCAAAGAGCACATCTAATGAAATTTCCCTATCTATTCCTTTCAAGAATTCACAAAATTTTTCAATGCAACATGTATGTATTTCTTTTCAATTCCCTTAATGTGAATATGAACAAAAAGGAAATACTAATTCACAATCGGTCAATAAACTCTTTTCATAAAAATGACGATTTTGCGACAATTTCTTCTTAAGGAAAGGAATATTTTACGACACTTTCATTTTCAAAGAAATGAGGAATTATGACGCTTTCAATGAAAAGACTAATCATATGCAAAAATCAATCAATCTATCTTTCATGAATGAAGACTTTACGACAATTCAATTTTCGAAGGAAAAAACGATTTTACGACACTTTCTTTCGACAAAGACCAATTGACCAAAAAATAGAGGGAATGACAACTAGGGAGTGCCAAGGTGTTCTAGTGAATGTAAGGTTCCAAAGTCATGGAAAAATGTAATGATAGTTGTGAGGTCATGACTGCCAAGGTGTCTTAGGGAATGCTAGGGCATGCTAACATGTGCCAAATAGTACAGAGACATGTCAAACAAGCTAAGATGTGCCAAGTGCTAAGGCATGCCAAGATGTACAAGGGTTCCAAGTCCCTGCCTCCTCTTCTTCCATATGCTATCCACTTATGACATTTCCTTTGCAATATTTGGTGCATTTTCTAGTTATAGATCATTTATAGGTTATAAATGTCTTCATAGTTTCACTTCTAATTGAGTATTCAACTAAACATATTGATTCTCTTATACAAAACTATTTTTCCATCCACCCACTTTTCATAAATTTAATAACCATTAGGTAGGGACCTACATCTTCGATGTTGCTTTGCTTTTTTAGTAAAATATTGGTAAGACTTTAATTTATTGAAAGTTGTAGAATTTATAATTTATAAAGTTTCAAGGTCTAATTTTTAAAAGTATAATTCTTTCAAGGGTGCTAGCTCAATGGAAGAGCACTTGCCTTACAAGCAGGAGGTTGGTGGTTTGATTCCGTCGTGCCTTAACATCCATATGGAATAGGGACAATCAATTTTTGGTGGCGGAAGGCTCTTTTGACCATCACCAATGAGCTTTGGTGACATTTTTCGACCCTCACAAAAATATGAAATGGTGACGGTCAACGAATGATATCATATATATGCGTCAATAGTGACGACCCTCAAAGATCCATAACCATAAATCGATGTTGTTGATATGAAATGGTGACGGTCAATGAATGCCATCATATATACGCATCAATAGTGATGACCCTCAATGGTCCGTAACCATAAATCAGTGTTGTTGGTATGACATGGTGACGGTTGTTGTCCATCATTATAGTGATTATTCGTGTTGGACCTTGAATGTCACCACAACGCTTATGCTTCTAGTAATGTGGCTTTTGGTGAGGGTCGATGAACGTCACAATATATATGCACCAATAGTGATGGCCATTAAAGATCCATCACAAGAAATCATTATTGTTCATATGAAATGGTGATGGTCACTATTTGTCATTATAATCAATATTCGTGACGGACCTTGAATGTCACCATAACACCTATACTTTTGCCGACACCACCTTTGGTGACATTCAGTTTTTGGTGACCGGTCCGTCACCATTTCTCAAATGCAATGGCGATGGTCACTATCCATCATTATAAATCATTATTGGTGACGAACTTTGAATGTCACTACAACACCTACACTTTTGATGACGCCAGCTTTGGTGACGTTCAATTTTTGGTGACGGATGTTATGGTTCATCACCATTGCTCATATGAAATGGTGATGGTCGTTATCCATCATTATAAATCATTATTGGTGATGGACTTTGTATGTCACTACAACACCTATACTTTTGGCGACGCCACCTTTGGTGATGTTCAGTTTTCGGTGATGAATGCTCTTTTGACTGTCACCAATGAGCTTATGGTGACATTTTTTGCCCCTCACTAATGTCCTTTTTTCTTGTAGTGAGTAATTAATGTCGCAACCTAACAGAATTAGACCTAAGTCATAATGAAGGTGGCAATGATGGTTAATGATGTATCAGAAATGGTAGGGAAAGACCTACTCATATATGCCATGTTCAAGAAAAACACACCTAAGTTCTAATGGATGTCGCAATAAAAATGCCACCCTTCCCTGTAAAATCCATACAAAAAGACTAGACTCATGGTTAAATCACATAATGAAAGAAATAAAACATGGATCAAGTAAGAAAAGGACCATATATTTTTTATTTTTTGAGTTTTATAGTTTTTTGGATTTTTGTCATATATGATGTATGATCTAGGTATAGTTCAGTTTTTTTTTATGACTTCATATGATGTAATTCAAAATCCGTGTTGTGTGGATGTACATGTTTGTATAAATGCCTAATTAATATGAAAAATGTCAACATAGTTATAGGACTAATGTATCTAACCTCTTAGTCTCACCATGGGTTTGTTTATGATGAGCCAAGAGGTTGTGACTGACAATTGCAAATCAAGAACCAAACAGGATAAGAATCAAACCGAAAAAACCCACAATCAAAAGGAAAAGAAAAACATACCATACCAAAATAGATAGACAATATGTGCATGTGAAACATAGTCTAATAGGTTACATTTTGTAGTTTTCACTACTAGGCATAGGCTAAGGATTCCTATGGATGTGTATGAAATCATGGGCCATTTTTGGCATCATATGGTACACCATGCTATGGACATGCCACATAGATTTTAATTTCCACATTCCTAAAGGTTGATGATGCCAAGGAAATCCTAGAGCCATATTGTTATTAGGAACAACCCGAGGACATAAGAGGTGAGTGGTCTCATGAGCTAATGTAACTCATTTACAAGGACTATCAACACATAAAGGGGTACAATAAACTTGTCAATGAAAGGATCTGGGTTGGAAAATTCATTGCGAAGTTTAGTATCAAAACCCCATGACTTGACTTGGTCTAAGGGTGGCACCTCCATGGATGGCTGTGAAAATGCCCCCTAGCCTAATTCAATATCTACTTTTCCAATATCTACTAGTTCATATGCAGGGAGAATAGAGGCATCAAAAGGCATAGTCTCCTTGGGATTAGCAAGTAGATCCATGACCTCTGAGATGACTTCCCAAGAAGGATACTTGTTGTTGAGGTATTCAAGTGGAGTTGGTGGAGTGACGGTCCATGTGGGAAAAGAATCTGAATCAAGTTCCATATTGGGATGGAGTTTTTGACCAACGTTAGGAGGTACTAACAGGATTTCCAGAGAGGAAATCTCTCATGCTAAACAAAACATATGCTAATCATATAAGTCTTCTTTTGAAGGAGAAAGCACCATCAAATAATCAGGTGACTGATGGGATCCACTAGTGATAGAAGAGATCATGTTTAAGGGAATCATAGAGGTAGAAGGAATGAAAGGTGGGGTTAAAGGAAATACATTGATGAGTAATAAGATTTTAAACAAAATTTCATTGATGTTGTCATAGGCTAGAGGATTGTCTCGAACATATGGAATCCAAGTCCATGTAGCAATATACTTGGTCATCAACATACAATAGTCAAGATGATTAATTATGATGATCTTGCCTTCATGAGGAAAGTGAAGCACACAAAACATTGATGATACGACAACCACCATGGCATAGAACCAAATACATACAAGAAGCAGGTTGTAATCCAATGGGGCTTAAAACAATCCAATATATATTGTCCCCATATAAGTAAAAGCAAGGGTGAAAGGGGATCCATTCTAGCTAGTGACTAAGGTATGTTGAACTAGGGTGATTCTCACTATAGTGGAGTGGCACGTAGGTTTAGAATAGATACCCCCTAATTCATGAGGTTAGAAGAGAAATCAATGGTCAAAATGCATTACTAAAATGTGTAGCTCAAAAATGCAAGGAAGGAGCTACGGACAAAGAACTAAATGATAACAAGGTTGATACCTAGGTCTCAAACATAATAAGATAATCTTTGAGTTAGGCATACCCATGCTCGACATATAGAGAAATTGAACATGGTATCCAACTATACACTATGGATCCATGACATGAAATGCTGGGACATGGCCATGAGAGATGTCGTAGTGGATCCATGTGGCAAACCAAAATATAATATCCAGTGGGAAATGTAATGTGCATCTATGCCATAGTATACATTAGTAGGATTATGGACACACAAATGAGAATTTCCCCAAAATAGTCCTCAAAGTACATTAAATAATACATAACTCCAACATAGTTTGGGAAGGGTGCCATATAAGAGTGAGATGTACCTAGCTAAAGGTCTTCTACAAAACCCTGATGATATGAATCTACAACATGTGAATATACGATTTGATGTCGAACATGGTAGAAACCACCTAATTACCAATCATTAAGGTATATTATTAATGGCCATAAGGGGACCAACCAATGATGAAAATGCACCCCAATGTACCTAGAATAGCCCACTAAGTGTGAATAAATGAGCTAACATTTAACACTTGTGGACTCAAATTATCAGGAGTCAATGAGGTAAACCCATTTTTGATTGAGAGGAAGCTTGCCACTAAGGACTACAAGCTCCAAGGTACTACTAGTTCCTAGATCAAGCTCTTATATAATGAGATTAATTCGGCAAGATAATATTTGTCGAAGGAGGGAATTAATGTATATCCCCCATCAATAGATATGGAATAGACAGAGAGATGATGTGAATGGATGAAGTCATGAAGTACAACTGACACAAGGATGGCCAACATAAAAGGTCAAAAAGGACTGCAAATCTAAGGCTAATACTTCCCTTGAACATGTGATGGCACGACATAAAAGTGACTAGGAAACAATGACTAATAAGCAACACATGTACCATCCAACAATATAGGATGAATTGAAGCCCATAGTCATTGGAAGAGTAACTACCAGGAGGAATAAACAAACTCATATGTATGGTATGGTTCCTGAGCAAGCTAAAACTCAACTATGAGGAAACAATGCAAATAGGTGCCATGTTAAAGGGATACATGTTGAAATATGTAACTAGGTTCAATCTTCATTTAATGAAAAGAGAAAAATAATTTTATTATTGTGAGTCTTGAGGCATGGGTTTTATGCTGAATAGAATTTATTTTTATAGGTCAAAGCACCCATTGAGTGCTTAAAGGTTTGTTATAAAGTCATTGATTCATTTTCATGTATGAATGACCCTTGTGGTAATGTTAAATATTGTAAAGAAAATTATTTGAGTCAAATTAGAGTCAAAAGACCCTCCAAGACCAAATCACTTGTGCAAGCATCAATTCGGCTTAATGGAGCAACAAGTAGGCCTAAGAACATGTCAATTTGGCCTAATAGGAGGCACAAAGAAGCCTATATATAGGTCACCCAACTTCATTTGGAGGAGACACTCTCACTTACACAAGTTCGATCACAAAGACGAAAATAAGTGCGAAGAAGAGGAGATCAAAGAAAGGAGAAGAAGTCACATTTTTAGGTTTTGCTTTCGGCTACTTCTCTCCACACGTGTGAAGGATGTAGGGCACATTTTTTTTGCAGTAAATTCGAGTTACATAAGAGAAGTTAGGTCACCAAGAAGAGTTGTTCTGGAAGTCGAATTCTCTAGGAGAGAGAATATACCTAAGAAAAGAAGAGAAGTTGCAGTTTCTAGGCAAAATTGAAGTTGGAATTGTAGTTTATGTTGTAGTCGAAGTTGTAGTTTTTGAGCAAGTCGAAGTTGCAGTTTCTGGGAAAGTCAAAGTGATAGTTTCTGGGCAAGTCGAAGTTGCAGTTTCTGGGAAAATAAAAGTTGAATTTTTGGGCAAGTCGAAGGTGTAGCTACAAGATAGGTCGAAGTTTCTAGAAATAATATCTACTCAAAGAAGGAGCATTGACTTGGTCTTGGAAGGGTTCTTGGTCAAGGGTCTAGGTCTTGAAATTCATCAATTTAAGATTCTATAAGAAGAAGAATTACCTGGGTTTTCCTCTCAAGCTTGGAGAGGTTTTTTCCCTAGCTGTTTGCCTCCATATTGTGTCTTTTGTTGCATTGTCATTTATCATTTGGTAGTTGTTTGATGAAGAATAACACATAATAAAAATCAAGTACAAGAAGAATCTAATTAAGAAAAAGTAAAAAGTCCTCACAAACAGTTATCATTACAAGAGAAATAATAGAATCTCTATTCCCTATATTTCTCAACAATACACAACTAATGTTTCCATTTTGATAGATAAAATGAGCAAAGTGATTTCCCTTCCCTTTTCTCCTTTTAATCTCCTTCAAATTTTAACGAGCATAAAAGAGAAGAAAAGTAAGATTGACAATTTATTCTTTGTTTAGTTTTAATCAGCTTGAAAAAATAGAAAAGGATACTTGGTATCCTTCAATTTTTTAACGAGCATGAGAAGGACACAAAGGAAGATCATCCTAGAGGAACATGTAGTATAAAGGGTAGCAACTAGTTCCAAGTTGATGGAACCACCCTAAGTGAAATGAAGTGAAGGGGCTAGCAAAGGAGACTACTCATTGTAGCGGCCCCTCCAAGAAGTATAGGAACACCAAGGGAAAGAAAGCAACGAGTCAAACATAATGTGACAATAGTGGTGAAACAATACCAAATCTTACCACCTTAGAAAAACATAGAGATTCATCTAGTGATTTAGAGATGGTATAAAAAGATGCATTCTATGTTGATGTCAAAATCCCACTCAAGCATAGTTTTGCACAAGAAAGTTTGATAAGAAAATATTTTACTAAATTTTATTGAGATTAATACTTACTTTTATAGCTTTACATAAGAAAAATAACTTAACATACTAAGAAGATAAAATCTCATGAGATTGTATAGACTAGGACCTAAGTACAATATGAGGGACAAATTGAGAAAAGATTCCAACTATCTCCTAAGACTAAGAAAACCAAAAACCTTTTGTCCCTCTCACACTCATATTATTTTCATGTTGAAAATATAAATGAGAAATACATAAGAAAAAGAAAAGACTATATAAGCTCAAAATAGTAAATTATTGACTAAATAAACCTACATCGATACTCTCGTAGGTTAGAGCGTTATCTCCAACATATAACATCGTAGTTCCTGTAGTAGTATATTGTTCATCAACATATAGTAATCAATATAATTATTTGTGACGAGCTTTCCTTCATGAGGGAAATTAAGCACACCAAACTACGATGATACAAGTACAACCATGGCATAAAACCACTTACGACCAAGAAGCAAGTTATAATCCTATGGGGCTTAAACAAATTCAACATATATAGTCACAATTTTTCCCCATATATATTAAAAGCAAGGGTGAAAGGGGATGCATTCTAGCCAATTATTGAGGTATGTTGAACTAAGGTCCTTCTCATTATAATGGAGAGGAAAATAGGTTTATAATAAATTCTCCCTAATGCATGAGATTAAAAGAGAAAATAATTAGCCAAAATGCATTAGTAAAACATGTAGCTCAAAATGCAAGGAAGGATCCAGGAAAAAAGGACTGAATGGGAGAAATGTTGATACCTAGGTCTCAAACATAATAATTTCATCTCTGAGTTGGGAATTCCCATGCTCAACATACAAAGAAACTAAACATGGCTACCAATTATATATTATAGATCCATGACATGAAATATTGGGACATGGCCATGAGATATGTATAGTGGATCCATGTGATAAACCAAAATATCATAGCCAATAGGAAATGCAATCTGGATCTATGTCACGGTAGACATTAGTAGGACTACGGAAACACAAAAGAGAATTTCCCCAGAGTAGTCCTAAAAGTACATCAAATAATACATAACTCCAACATAGCTTGGGAAGGGTGCCATATAAGAGTGAGATGTCCCTAGCCCATGGTCTTCTACAAAACCTTGATGGTATGAATCTACAACATGAAAATAAATGAGTTGATGTCGAGCATGGTAGAAACCACCTAATTACTGGTCATTGAGGTAGTGTTAATAGTCGTAAGGGGACCCACCACTGATGAAAATGGACCCCAAGGTACCTAGCACCATCCACTAATTGTGAATATGAGCTGACATCAAACACTCACAAACTTGACTGATCATGAATCAATGAGGTAAACCCATTTTCAATTGCAAGGAATCTGACCATTGAGGTTTGGAAGCTCCAAGGTACTATTAGTTCCTAGATCAAGCCCTTGGATAATGAGATGAATTCGTCGGGAGAATATTCATCAAAGGAGGGCTTTAATGCATTCCCCATCAATCGACATATAACAGAATAAGAGATGATGTGAATGGATGAAGTCATGAAGTACAATTGACACAAGGATGGCCAACACAAAAGGTCAACAAGGAATGCAGATGGCCAACTAAGGCTAAGACTTCCCTTGACATGTAATGACACAAAAAAAAAGACATGAATAGGTAGCATTAACTAATGAGCACCAAGTAATATCATGTAAAAATATAAGAGGAATTGAAGCACAATACATAGTCAGTGGAAGAGTAACTAGCCGAAGGAGTAAACAAACTCATATGTATGGTAAGGATCCTAGGCAAGCTAAAACCAAATTATAAGGAATTGATGCAAACGTGTGCCATGTTTAAGGTAAACGTGACTAATGCTATCACTTTGACAAAAAAAATGAGCAAATTGATATACCTTCCCTTTTCTTTTTTTAATCTCCTTCAACATTTTATAAGCACAAAAGAGAAGAAAAGTAAGATCGATAATGTCCTTTTTGTTAAGTTTTAATCAGCTCGAAAAAGAGATAAATGGATACTTGGTATCCTTCAATTTTTAACAAGCATGAAAAGGACACAAAGGAAGCTCATCCTGGAGGAGTAACTGATATACATGGTAGAAACTAGTTCTAAGTTGATGGAACCACCCTAAGCAAAGTGATGTGAAGAGGTTGGAAACGGAGACCACTCATCACAATGGTCCCTCCATGAAGGGTAGGAACACCAAGCGAAAGCAAGCAATGAGCCAAATGTAATGTGACGGTAGTGGTGAAACAATACCAACTCTTACCACATTAGAAAAACATAGAGGTTCATTTAGTGATTTAGAGATGGTATAAAAAGATGCATTCTATGTTGATGTGGAAAATCCCGCTCAATCAGAGTTTTACACAAGAAAATATGATAAGAAAATCTTTGACAAATTTTTATTGAGTTTAATACTTACTTTTATAGCTTCCCATAAGAAAAATAAGTCAACATACTAAGAAGAGAAAATATTCTATAATTGTACAAACTAGGATCTAAGTAGGGATATATTGAGAAAATATTTCAACTATCCCCTAAGACTAGAAAACCAAAAAGGCTTTGTCACTCATGCTCATATCAATTTCATGTTGCAGATAGAAATGAGAAATACATAAGAAAAACAAAGACTATATAAGCTCCAAAAAGTAAACTATTGAATAAACATGTAATCTCTATCATTTGCCTCAACAATAAAAATGTTATTGCAAATAATGTTGAAAAAACTAATAAATTTAAATTCATAAATATACCTTCTTAAAAACTCATAAACCTGAAGTGAATAATTAAATTTAAAGATTTACATAATCAACTATTTACTAAACTTGTAATCCTTATCATATGTCTAACTATAACCCAATAACTATTCTAAACAAGTTCGCGTTGCACACAGCATACCTACCGAAAATATATGAGTGTTAGGTGTTAGATTTAGGGTGTTAGATATTGTTAAAACAAAGCAATGACATATGCATATCTCTAGATTTCGTCTCAGGTAGAAAAAATGAAAAAATGAGAAACATCAAGCAGGAGCCATAACGTTGCAGATAGTTAAATATGGATGTAGGATAGCATAACCATTTATTTAGAAGACATTAAACATGACATAAGAATATTTTAATAAATTAAAATAATTCATGAAATAAAATAAAAAACTTGTTTTAAAGTGTTTAGTGCCTCTCAACCGCTAGTCAAAGAAATTTACAAAATAAAAACTGGTTTAATATATTTCCTACCTGTAACACAATACGTCAAATAAGATACAGGGATGGAGGGGCATGTCTAGCGCAATCGGGCTTTGTTAAGATTACTAGCTTGAAAAAATGATCAGTGTAAATCATTGAATAACACACCAGTGTGAATCATTTTTTACCATTAACATGACACAGACATCATTTCAATGATATTGAATTTAAATTACTGTTATACATCATTTCAATGATATTAAATTCAAATTACAACTATAAAAATATGGAATTTAGAGGCTTTTCCTCTTAGAAAAGAACTTTGGTTACTATGCACAAGATTACATAAAGGGAGGTTTTACTTTGTCTTTTTAAATACAAGCATTAATACAATAGAAAGTTTTTAAAACATCTGTTGAGGAATGTTGGTTAGACAATTCAATAGCTTGAATGGAATCAAAGACTTGTTTGTTGGCACAATTCCCAACTAAGTGTAGCTCTCTACATCAAAATTTTCATTTATCTGAGGATACATTGTTTCCATGCAATCTCAACATTCAAAGTCCCATGGCCGTAAAATCAATATCAACATCAAGATTCTATCTCACCCATTCAATGCCTCTATCATTCAAATGTCGCTCGTCCAGTTTAAATATTATTAAAATGAGGCCCTAATGAGGTATCAAGAAGTGAATTGTTTTGAATACCTGTAAACCAATGCATCTTTGATCTCCCTTTTGAAATGGAGATCGATCCCTAGCCTTTCAATAGAATCAATGACCCACACAGGATCAAATAGATTAATCGGATAGTGACACGGCACTACAATAACAAAATATTCATGGTTAATCTTCATTTTAATTTCACCTTTTCCACAAACGAAATATAAAATAGCCTTGATGAAATCAAATTGTTAGGTTCATACAACGGTTCTCGAATTTCTTTGAAACGAAGTTGAAGAATTCCAAACACTTGTTGTTACCATCATTATCATTTGAGTGTGCTTCTTCATAACATGTCACCAGTTAAAATACATTGGGATAGGGTATGAACAACATTATCATCTTCACCGTCGCTTTTGTCATAAAACCAAGTTTTCTCACCTTCTATATCAATATAATTCCACAAAAATATAACAAAAAGAACTTACATGATGGGAGAAGCTACTTACTTGAATTGTGGAGTGAAATGTGGATGGACTTTATGGATGAAAGCTGTTAACTGAGAAACGGTGAGAGAGGAAACACAACAAATATGTTGACCTTGTACTTTTTGTTGCTCCATCTAAAATATATGAGCCTCACATAAATCCTCGATATGAACCAGGGGTACTGATCCCAGAAACGACTTATTCAACTCCAATCCTTCATAATTGCCTGTAACATTTTCAACCGAAATTGTCATGCTGCCCTTAGTGTTTTAAACCAAAGTAATTTACATATTTTTCTGCCAAACCCTCTCCTCAACTCAAATAAAAGTGAGCTATCATTGGACTGCTCCCTATTGCTGGTCTGCTTGTTTCACATTTAGAAAGAAGTCCTAGCAAAGACCTGAACATTTTAACGAACATATAACAAAAAGATTACTTACCTGTAATGGGGTCTAATAATAACCCACATGAGTATGGAAATGTTGAGATAATGGCTGGCCCACCAACGTAACCGGGTCCAATTGTCACAACCTCCATTTGGCCACTGTTTAACCCATACTCAATGGCTTCTTTCTCTGCCAAAGTCTTGGGTATGCAATAGAACTACACGTATGATAAGCACAACATGTAAGTTACACCATATTTGAGATGTAAATTCAACCATACTACTCACACTGTATATACGTACACTATTAGGGCCGGCTTTCCTGCGCATGAATTCCACTGGAGTCCTGTTTGACTCGTCGAGAGTGGAGCCAGTAATAAGCTCCCCTTCTTCAGTCAGAGGACAAGCTGCTGCCACTGAGGAAGTATAAACCACATGCGTAACCGATTTAGCGCGCGAGCAGGATTTCAATACATTCAATACCCCTTTCAAAGCAGGCTGAACAAAATCATCCTGTCCCATAATTTTGTACTTTTTATCAGGATTATCTCTCAAAAATTTTTGAGAAAGACAAGTTAAATTGCATAAATCAAGATGAAAATTAATGAATACACAAGAAATATAAAATTTATACACTGTGAAATCCCTTTTAATACCTTTCATACTTCGCAAATCAAATGTTAATAGAAATTTATGCATAAAAAGTACCTCAGAAGGCTTGGAGAAGTCCATAGGACTGGCCACGTCGAACACCCCATCACAGCCCTCCATCGCGGAATCAAAGGCACCCCTTTCGCTTAAATCCGCTTGGAAGAGCTTCAGTCTGTCTGCAGCACCAGGCAGCGACAGCAGAGGCCCAGTTTTTGCCTTGTCATCTGCATGCACAAAAGTACGAGAATAGCTCAAACCTAATTTCTTATCAGAGAGTGGGGAACAAACTAACTAATTAATAGCAGCTAATTTCTTATGAGATAGCAGCGAAAGAAACTGTATTACATACTAGGGTTCCTGAGGGTGGCGTTAACAGTGTAGCCTCTCTGGAGAAAATTATTGACGAGCCATGATCTGATATACCCTCCTGCTCCTGTAACGCAAACCTTCATTCCCACTTTACCTTCTTGGCTTTGCATTTTTCTGCACACAACAGACCGAATATGATCGAAACTAAATGATATAGACTTAAAAAAAAACCCGATGCAGGTGTCGAGGATCAGAATGAACAGGGAAAAGATGATAGACTGGTAGAGATCAGTATACCCTACAGGACTTCTACGCTAAAAATATCAAACCAACTTTCCCCGAAAGAGTATGGCCTCGGCTAAGATATTCATCTACAAGTTCGCAGAACTGTAAATGAAACCTACTTCTTAGAGACAAATATCAACCCAGAAAAGAAAATCCTCAACTGCTGCACTAAGGTCTTTATGGAAAGAGAATCGTAAAAAAATTGATGCAAAAGTCCTGACCCAGAAGGAAAATTCCGCTATATACGATCAGAGGAGATAGAGAGTTGAAGATGTCTGTGGAGTTATGACACGATACGAATCATACGAATGGAACCTGCAAGTTCATGTGAAGGCCAGGTGTTCATGATCTGAGAACCATCCCCGAAACAGATGCTACCTGTCCAATGAAGACGATACCCGCCTGGTCCCTAGTGAATGAACACCAGCTGTCGCAAACCATGATCCTGTAGGTGGCTCGGCACGCTCCACTGGAACCAGTTTAAAAAACATTGGGTAAATAGCTCATTCCACCCAAATTAAAATAATACTCCAAAAAATTTGGTTAAAAGCCCAATTTCGCTTAAAAGCAAATTTGACGTCGGCAATAAGACCCCAAAGCTGAATAGCCAACGAAAACCATCAAAAAATATTTAAATGATTTTAAAAATTCACTTTTTGCGTAAAACTTTAGTTAAATTATTGAATAGCAGTTGATATAAAAAAAATCAACGAAATTAATTTGTAGTCAAAGTGATATCGATCGCTATAATACCTGCTTCGGTAGATATAATAACTCCAAGCTAATATTAAAAAGGTTAACCACTCTATATAACCTCAAAGTAATACTAAAAAAATTGAGATAGCTCATTAAAATGGAATATAAGAATAATACATTTTCATAAACATATTATTGTTCTTATTCAAAATATATATATATAACTTTAAAAAATATAGAAATATATTGAGGAGGAATAAATCAACTGCAACTATAAGTTCACAAACCAATCTTATTGCACCATTCTATGAAGATATGATGTCGCCATTAAAATAGTTCAAAACACTAGTTAATCAATAC
The DNA here is from genome assembly GCA_000404065.3 of Pinus taeda. NCBI lineage: Eukaryota > Viridiplantae > Streptophyta > Pinopsida > Pinales > Pinaceae > Pinus > Pinus taeda. The sequence goes on from APFE031556470.1 coordinate 30,883, forward strand.
AAAGACTAAGAACCATCCATTGTCCCATGAGAGTCTTAAGTGATAATAGACTATAAGCCATTATTTACCATAAGCTTGATGGTTATCTAAAATTATATAAATTTATTATGATTATATAAATTTATTGTAAAATAATAGTGTAATTTTTACAAACACTATCATACAATAAATAAAAACTACTCAAAAGAAATAAATAAAAACGAAAAATCATACAATAATTTTTTATAACAATAACATCTAAACGAGTGATAGAGATGTCATGTCAAGAAAACATAGAGATCCATTAATTAGATGGAGAAGAAAAACTCATCTTCAAGGAAGTGCTTAATATAATTAAGCTCAAAGTAGGAAAGAAAAATTTTATAAGAGACCATCATGCAGTTTAACATTTCTATGCAAGTAAATGTTAATATGTCATTTATAATTTATTTTTTAATTAAAATTGAGTTTCTAAGAATGTAAATACATTTA
>APFE031556470.1:31373-78878 GCA_000404065.3 Pinus taeda
AACCAGGACTTCCCAGGAGGGCACCCATCCCAGATCTCCTCTGGCTCAAGCGCGCTTAACTGTGGAGTTTTTCCCACAATCAAGCCCACTTAGCTTGCTACCCCATTTGCAAAACCTTAGCAAGTATTGTGCCTCATGAACCATTCAAGTAGAGATCCCTTGACTCTTTTGGAATTTAAGTATGGGGGTTTACGCAGTGCATTATATTAGATATCATTTTTGGGATTCAACTACGTTATTTAAGTCATTCACGTATGACCATTTCCATGAGAGGTAGTCGTAACTGACTAATTTCTCATGATTTTTGAATAGTTCACTTAGCACTCATTGCATCGGGTGATGCGATGCTCACAGGGGTGAAGAAGTGGGATTGAAACTAGTGAAAAGTGGAGAACGAATCACATAGCATCAATCACAGTATCAAGTTGCAAGCCGTAAAATGCCAGTCTTTTATTCTGCGTTGCGTAGCATTTCTGCTTGCAAGAATGTGTTCTAATATGACACGATAGGAATGTAACATGCAAGTTCATGTGAAGACCAGGTGTTCATGATCTGAGAACCATCCCCGAAACAGATGCTACGTGTCCACCAGCTGTCGCAAACCATGATCCTGTAGGTGGCTCAGCATGCTCCACTGGAACCAGTTTAAAAAACATTGTTTAAATAGCTCAGTCCACCCAAATTAAAATAATACTCCAAAAACTTTGGTTAAAAGCCCAATTTCGCTTAAAAGCAAATTTGACGTCGGCAATAAGACCCCAAAAACTTTGGTTAAAAGCCCAATTTCGCTTAAAAGCAAATTTGACGTCGGCAATAAGACCCCAAAGCTGAATAGCCAACGAAAACCATCAAAAAATATTTAAATGATTTTAAAAATTCACTTTTTGCGTAAAACTTTAGTTAAATTATTGAATAGCAGTTGATATAAAAAAAATCAACGAAATTAATTTGTAGTCAAAGTGATATCGATCGCTATAATACCTGCTTCGGTAGATATAATAACTCCAAGCTAATATTAAAAAGGTTAACCACTCTATATAACCTCAAAGTAATACTAAAAAAATTGAGATAGCTCATTAAAATGGAATATAAGAATAATACATTTTCATAAACATATTATTGTTCTTATTCAAAATATATATATATAACTTTAAAAAATATAGAAATATATTGAGGAGGAATAAATCAACTGCAACTATAAGTTCACAAACCAATCTTATTGCACCATTCTATGAAGATATGATGTCGCCATTAAAATAGTTCAAAACACTAGTTAATCAATACAAAGACTAAGAACCATCCATTGTCCCATGAGAGTCTTAAGTGATAATAGACTATAAGCCATTATTTACCATAAGCTTGATGGTTATCTAAAATTATATAAATTTATTATGATTATATAAATTTATTGTAAAATAATAGTGTAATTTTTACAAACACTATCATACAATAAATAAAAACTACTCAAAAGAAATAAATAAAAACGAAAAATCATACAATAATTTTTTATAACAATAACATCTAAACGAGTGATAGAGATGTCATGTCAAGAAAACATAGAGATCCATTAATTAGATGGAGAAGAAAAACTCATCTTCAAGGAAGTGCTTAATATAATTAAGCTCAAAGTAGGAAAGAAAAATTTTATAAGAGACCATCATGCAGTTTAACATTTCTATGCAAGTAAATGTTAATATGTCATTTATAATTTATTTTTTAATTAAAATTGAGTTTCTAAGAATGTAAATACATTTAATATCTAATATATATATTATATTATAATGATTTATATAAATATAATTGATTTATTTATGAAGATTTTGGGTTGAATATCATTTTTTATTTATAAATTCATAAAGTCATTTTTATGAATTTGTAATAATTTTTTTTTTTATATAAACTTGTTTTAGTTTTCTCTATCTATTATTAGATATATAAAATAATATACATTCTTGATTTAAAAAACGACTACAATATTATATCGCTTTACACTTAAGAACTTTAAAAAATCTTATTTAAATTAAATCACTTATGTATTGTATTATTCCAGTTATATTGTTAAAAAAAAATTAGACTATTTTATTTATATTTTTAATCAAATATTTATACATTTTAATAACTTATTTTTTTTCTCAAATATATTTTTACTTAAATATTAATAACTTAAATTACATTATATATAAAAAACTATATTATTTATTTCCTAAATTTTTTGACACAATTTATGTTATTATTTTTTTGCTAAAGCTAGTTTTTTCTATTCCAAATAAAAGAAAAGATACATAAAATACAAAAGGCACAAATGCCTAAGCTAAAGCCAAGCCAAAGCTTTTGGCCCTCAGACCATGCTTCAGGCCCACAAACCAAGCCTCGGGGCCAAACAGGGCTGTTCGATCACTCCCTGCAGATCTAACGGCCCAGGTGAATATAGGGTGAGCAACATGCCCACACTTTACTGACAAAAACTGACCCGAAAATATAATAATCGTCATTAAACTTCATATCGGGTCCGAAAGGGATGATAACCTTTGAGCAGTTTATCCACCCGAAGTGCACCAGATGCAAGCGGACACAAAAAGCCTCTCCAACTAGCATGAAACTTATTTGTGCCTTCGGACCCGAGGCCTTATAGAGTCAAATCTGAAATACATTTCGGGTCTGAATGGAAGGTTAACCAACGAGTTGTTTGCCGTGCGAAATGCATTGTATATCCGTGCTTATGCTGACTTCCCACTCTGTAGTGAAGTTCCCAGCACCAAACATTAAAAGGCTTTGAAGACTTGTTCTGTTACTACTTTCCCCCTTGTTAAACTGAAGACTTGTTCTGTTAATAGTTTCTCAGCTGTTAAACTGATAACTGTAGAATTCCTCTACCAAATTCCTATCTGATAACCATAGTGAACCCCTAGTATCACTCTTGACCTCCTGCTCAAATTTGTCCTCATGTCGACTAAAAGTCCTCTGATCATGAAGAACACCCTGCTTATACATCATCCTACTCATTTCCTCTGTTATGGCAGATCTCCCTGTCTACTGATGCCTGTTTGTGGCACTCATCCCTCAAACGACCCTGAGGAGTCTCTGACCATTCATATATTTTATTGCTTTTGGTACATAGAATGCCCTCATTAGCCATAATGTCCGCTAACCTGTTGGTGGTTCTTCGCACATGGGTGAAACTAAGTATTCTCATGGTGACCAGGTAGGATTAAATAAGATGATAGACTTGCAGTAATCTCCAGTATTTCGAAATTTTATCTAGCACTAAGCCATGGCATATTTTGTGTTATTATTAATATTAGCATTAAATTAAATTAATTTATAACATAGTTAAATATTCTCTTTAGTTCTCTTTCTTTTAAAGAATAATACCACTTCCAACGAAGATGAATTGTAACCTTAAATTATAAAATGAAATGACTAACATGGATTTAATAGAAAGTAATGACACCTTTAAAAAAGACAAGCAAGCCTAAAAAATAACTAAGCCTTTATGGCTTTGTCCATAGAGAAACCACTTATTTTATTTTAATAATAATGAATGAAATAAAATAACGTTAATAAAAATAAACCTTACTAATGACATAACATTGTTATTATTTTTTAATATTGCAATCATAATATACTCGTAGAAGAAGTAACATTCTAAATTATGACGGCACAAAATTTATATGATTAGTTAGCCGTTCATGATAGATTAATAAGTATGATGGAAAAAGTTTGATGATTGGGTTGTAGGTTATATTATAATTGTTTATAGTAATTTTGTATTATAAAAAATGTTTTTTTGTTTTTAATGCTTTTATTAATAAATTAGAGAATATGTATGTTATATAAGTTTTAATTACAATTTGTTGTTAGGAAAACTAGACTAGCAGTGGTAGAATAGTGTTTTTTTCCAAAGTTTAACATAAAGTATATAAAAATAGTGACTATATTATGTCTTGAAAAAGTTATCAGTATTACTTTGCAAGTACATAAGTTTAGATATATGAAAATGGTAGTTATATAATTCAAAATCCATGAAAAATATGAATCTCCAAGTCCAAGTGAAAATGTTGTAAAAAAAAAAAAAAAAAAAAGTGCCATGAAGTATACTAGATAGAGATTAAATCATTTATTGATGTCATCAGTGTGCTAGGTGAAGAAGGGGCTTTTCCTTTGAATAGGAGTGCCTTAATTTGCGCTAATCAAATTGCCATGTCCCTCTGTTCAAGGGGTATTTGTTGGATTTCCATTTGAATGATGTTGATCTAAAGAGAAAGCTTGCTTTTAGATTCATCTTTGTCCTCATCTTGTGCTCGTTTCTTTATGTTGTTGCTTATGTAGCAACATGGTTCACAACACATTGAATGTGCTCAAGCGTGTGGTCTTAGTACCTCCACACCATAGTTTGAGCTCAGAAGTGGTCTTGCAAGTTCTTCTCACCTCTGCTAAAGGAGTTATGACTGCTTCTCATACACTATTGAAGCATGTTGAAGGTGACAACGTGACAAACAATGGTAGATAGAGTAGTGAAGGTGCACTAGGGTAGGCTAATCTTATCTAATTTTTCTGAGAGGGAATAAGCGAGTGCAATAAGGAATGAAACAAAAGAAATGAGGTGCAATTTATAGGCACACATGGAAAGTTCTAGAGTTACAAATAGGAAGTAGCAGAATATATCAAGAAGGCTAGTTAAATCATTAAAATGGTGATTGTGTGAGACCCAGGCTCATTTGTCAAATGCCCAATGTGGGCAAGACTAGAACTATTCTTAAACAAACAAAGACTTAAGGAACAACTTGCATCGAAAGCAAGGGAGAGACACAACACCAAACATCATATAAATTATAAGATTGAGCAGTAAAATAAATAACACCCAAACTCCTTCAAATTTGCAACGAGATATAGGATGGAGACCAAGCCTGAAATGTAAAGAATGGAACCTAACTCTTAACATCGTTGAGATGGAGAGAACGTTGAAACGATGGAAATAACAGCCTGAGCCCCAAAATATGTTCGACGAAACAGGAACTATTAACCACCACGAGCCACCAGATCCTCCATGGCCAACCAAACAAAACATTGAAGCCACCCTTCAACAAAGAATTGAGTGAATTCTTTGTAGAATTCTTGAGTGCACCGAAGGCCAGATCAAGAGGACCTGGGCCTTCCCCTCTTGAGGATAAAGAGACATTAATTCTAGTCATAAAATTTGAACTCAGGGGGACACATTTCCCCTTGCTCGTTTTAGAATAGCAATGACCAATCTCAACACAAACAACAATGCAAGGATGGTTTTCATAATGCTCATCTTCTCTGCATTCACGATGATTAAAGGTGTGGCTGAATTGTATACCCTATAGTGGATGGGAATTAAATGTTATAGCCAAGTGGAGGGGTCGGATGACCATGCCTCCCCTCCTTGTGGAGTGGGGTGATGGCGAAAGGCTAGTCCCCCTACCCTTTCACACACTTGCTCAAGGAGCCACTCCAATCGGGGGTAATTAAAAAATAAAAAATTAATTAAGATATAGTATTTAATATTTTATTATAATATTTCATTTTTAGTAATCTTATTTATTTTAAATATATAAAAAATTTAATTTGTTAATTAATAAGTGAAGTTATTAAAATTATTAAAAAATATTTTGATTAAAATTTTAAAATAATTAACTTAATTTTTAATATATTTTTATTTAAAAATAATATGTTATTAACGTAAATTGATTATGTTGTCTCCGCAAGCTACTCGACGAACTAGGCCTGCGAGACCCAGAAGATATAAATGCGGGCTTGTGGGGAAAATTGTGGTGGCGTTGGATACAAGGGAGTGATGAGCTTTGGAAGTTGATTTGGACACAAAAGTATGGGGAGGCTAAGTCTCAAGAGACCCTTCTGTGAGACCCCGCCTTTCTAGTAGGGTCAGCAATATGGAACATGGCCTACCAACATATCAACCTTATTCATGATCATTTCTTCTGGGAGATTAATAATGGCCAATCTATGTTCTTCTGGGAGGACTCGTGGCAACAACTCCCATAGCTTGCTTAAGATTTAGACCTGACTCATCTCTGCAATCTCCTTTAGGATCTCTTAGTAGGGTGGGTGGCGGATTACTGGGTGACAGGGCAACAAGATCAATGATGGAGACGTTGGAAAATGGAGAAAGATTGGCCAAGGGAAATACCCGATGACGAGTGGGGGTGTCTTGCCCTGCAACTCTGCTAAAGCAGAATTACTTTTTCGCAAAGTCATGATAAATTATTATGGGGATATTCCACTTTAAGGAATTTTTCTCTCAAGGAATTTTTCTCTCAAGGAAGCATATCTCATTAAAATAAATGCCCTCTATTGTCCCAAAAGAACACTATGGTGTAGATTATGGACCAACAAACTCTGGCCAAAAGTGGCTCACTTCCTTTGGCTAGTGGGACATAAGTGGATACTCACTTGGGACAGATTTCTAAAGCAAGGCTTTGTGGTTCCATCTCGATCTCCTTTATGTGAAAATAGTGAAGAAATGATGCAACACTTGTTGGATGTGTGTCCGACAGCTCGAGAAGTATGGGAATTGTTTACTAATCTCTTTGATCCCATTGATCGCCACCTTAAGGATATTCGGGAAACAATGGAAGGTTGGAAAACACACCGGTTTAAGAATCCCATTGTTAGTTGTGCTTGGTGGTTGGTAATGGGCTTCACCTTCTGGAGTATTTGGAAAGGATGCAACAGTGCAATATTTCAGGATCAAACTCCCTCGAATTTGCAAATCTGGACACAGGTGAAAGAGAACACGCGAGAAACCATACTCTCTGAAAAATGGGACTCAGATGATTGGAATGCTGATCATCAGGAGTCATAAATCATCCTCTCACTGAACCTCTCCTAGGCAATGGTCCATCCTTGGCCATCTCCAGCAAGGGACCCCCTCGATCTCTCCATTGGTATTCCTCAAGCCCCCAGATGGATGCATCCAAATCAACTTTGATGGAGCCTCAAAAGGCAACTCGGGTCCAACAGGACATGGCGGTGTTATTTAGGATTCTAGGGGTAACCCATGGGGTATATGCACATGCTACTTCGGTCACACCACCAACAATTTTGTTGAACTGACATCCCTAGAAAAAGGACTCATTTTATCCCATCAGCAAAAGTGGCAGCGATCCACATTGTAGGAGATTCCATTTTGATCACCTGAATGACTCAAAAGATCATCAATGGATCAGCTACACAGAATCTAGCCAGGAGTTGGCACCTGGAATCCCAACTCGAACACATTTAACATATTATAGCTAACTTTGAATATGCTTCTACAAGACATGTTCTACGATCAGGGAATAAAGTGGTGGATTTTCTTTCCAATCGGGGATCACTAAATCCACATAAAGAGTTCACTACTACTTGGAGGGAGGTGAAGAGCAAGGTAGATCTGGACGCAAGTGAACTCTGGGATCTCCAAGATTTGTTGGAAGTAGAGTCAGCAGTCCCTGATGGGGGTGGTCACTCGGCACAACAAATGGTAGCAAGGTGGCATATGAAGCCCGCCTGGTCTCCACGCACCCCTTCAATGCACCATAATGAGAAAGGCTGGTATTAAGTGCCCGCAGGCGAGAGACTCACTCACTCGTGGCGATGATATATTCCATACGAGGCACATGAATTTGGTCAGATTGGTGTTTTGGGCGATGAAGTGGGAGATTGCAGAGGGAATTAGGTTTATGCTCTCGACTACCCAGTCGAGATCACGAAATCAGACAAGCGAGGACTGCAGAGAATGGGATAATCTAGAATGAGGGGAAGTATTTGAGGGATTGCCCATGGGATCTCGATATATCGGAGGTGGTCAAGGCTTTGAGCCCTACACTTAGGTACTTTGGTCTTTCCATCGAGTAGCTTGTGCTGTCAACATACTAGGGGTCTTGCCTCGACTCTCAGTATAATTATGTATTTGTTATTCTTCTTTGTCCTAGTTGCTACCTGCCTCACATGCGTTTTTGTTCTTGGTTGAAGTTTCAATGGAGATTTCTCTAGGTTGGCTCTTTCCATACTAGAGCAGTTTTCATAGTGTTGGTTCTCACCAGCACTCATCGTGGCTTGGTGGCTAGCTCGTTCACAGTTTGGAGGGGAGCATTCTACGTGGACACGAGTTGGGGTGGTTTTGACGAACGACGAATGAATTGGCGGAGCGTTTCTAGTCACAACATCTCTAGGTTTGGTAATTCATTTTTAGAGCTCATTTCTCTTGTGGATTTTTGTATCAATTGGTGTTTCTTGTCGAGGGGGAGGTATTTCTGTAGGCCTCCTGTAAGGTTTTATTTTGACTCTTGGGGGCACGGTGGCCCTGCCATGCCTACCTTCAATTTTACTTGGTCCACCTCCATGCTGCGACAGAGGGGTCGTCCTCGACGAGCGGAGTAGATCTTCGTCAGGTAGAGTGACAAAGGCATAACTAGGGAAGCCACCAGCATCCTCAGAGATGCATCTAGCAGGGAAATAGAGGATGTTTTTGCAGTCTCCCCCACTTTCTCCCTGGCACATGTAATAGCGCCAACTACCTTGGACTCTCTAGCAGCCCAGTTGTGAAATATTCAAATGAGTATCGATACCATGCAAGAACAACACTATGAGGATCTAAATGAATTGGAGCCTACATCAATTAGTTCAACATGTTCAAAATGAATTCTTAGACAACCTGGATAACCTCCGATGACAACATCGGTGCACCAATGACCACCTTCGCACTCTAGAAGCAAGGGGGGAACACATATACTTCCACATGCATGAACATGCAAGCTACTTTGTTGCTCCTCTTGTCTTTCCTCCCAACCTGCCTCCTTAATATGTTGACTCCTACTCTGGTTTATGTTCAATTTTATTTTATGTATGGTATGCCTAATAGGCCAATCAGAAATAAAGGTTGGAATCGAGTGCCTATGTTTACCTCCATGCCCTATTCTGAAAAAGTCTATTTGGAATGAGAGAGAAGGGCTTGTTGAGACAACTTTTGTACTCAGTTTCTCTTTGATAATATAATGAAAGCTTGTTGACTGACAAAAAAAATAAAACCAAACAAGGTACATTGATTTTGTACGTGTTTTTGGGAAAAATGAAATGGTTTTTTGTTTCTTTTTCTTACTGATATAAATAAAGTTAGTAAATTTATGTTTTTTTCTTATAATTTTGAATAGATGTTAAATGATAGAATTTTACAATAAAATAGAATATATATTTGAATTTCGTATATATATATATTTGTTGGATAAGGCTCAAACAAGTAAGAAGATGAGAAGATATTGGTATTTCAATTATTTAATTAAAAATTTAAGCAAGCTGTGCAACATTAAAGTTCCTTTCTGATCATTGTATGTCCTTTGAAGTAAAAGGCAATCTAACTTCTTATATCTCATAATTTTTTTCATTAAAAGAGAGCAAATCAAAAATATCAAAGACCATGAAAAGTAGAGAAATCTGACTTCTGATAGCTCATCATAATCTGACTATATTTTGTACCTCATTTATGTTCCTTTTTATCTCTCAAAATAAATTTATGAGTTTGACTTGGAAAATTGCCACCAATGTTTAGTGTAATAAAATGGTTTTAGTTACAATATGGTGATTAGATGGTATTTGCATGATTATGTTTAAATTTATAGCGTCCACCTTGAAGTTTTAAAATTATAAAATATAAATAAATAAAACATACAAAATTTCAAAAAGAAAAGAGATTTTATGGTTTCGCTCTAACATCTGTCCAATGCATGATGATATTGTACATATCCCTATAACTTTTAGAGTTAGAGGGATATATTATTGTAAAAACATGTCACTGTAGTAATTATAACATTGAGTAGGATATGTTAATAGAAACATGTCTCTAAAAGTGAGTAGGATATATTATTGCAGAAAATAATGTGAGTATATTAATTATAACTTTGAGTACAATATGTTAATATAGAAACATGTAATTGGGGTAATGAGTAGGACGTATTATTTGTAGAAACATGTCATATTAATTATATCTTTTTGTATGATATATTAATATGATAATATATAAATATGTTATTCAATAATATGGGTTGGTGTAAGAATATGCAATTATAATAAGAAGATTGTCAGAAGAATATATTATTATATTAATAATTTTTTTAAGTTAATTGTTTCATCATGAGGAGCATAGCTTTAAAACACTATTGGTTTTGTTTTTACTGGATTTGTTGGCTAATTGGTATAGATAAAAAGACATACATTAACAAGACTAAAATTGGTTGATTGCTTTAGTGGACCAAAACGGTCCAAGAATCAAAACATATCTGACAATGATCATTAAGCACCCATATTACTCATAGTCGGGTTATCAAGGTCATCGCCCCTTGGTTGGTGAAACGCTTCATGTGTACACGCCTCTAGATGTGCCATTCTCCCTTCCAAATTGTCGAACCGCTCTTAGAGTTGCCTCTGGCCTTTGTGAAGGGAGACTAACTGATTCATCATATGCCACTGATTATGTTGGAGATCATTCATAAAAGCAGTGACGTCATTGAAGTCATCATGTCAATCCCTGGCTAGTTGTTCTACTGCTGCTATCACCTAATGATTTTATGCTTCTAATGAGTCAAAAGGTGGAGGTAGGTCTACACGCCCCAGGGAGATGATGTTCTATTGTTCCAGCTCCTTTGCTTCATCCTACTAGTCGACGTGATGCACTGTCCCCTGGCCACGAGGACTTGCACCTCTTTGGTCCCAACCTCACAGATAATGCATGAGACCCCCGTTAATAATTTTTCTCAGCCCCCACCACAACTTTCTACCAATGCCACGGCTGTCAGGACATATGAGTCACCCTCACATTCAAAATTCTCAAATGAATCACTATCAATATGGTCCATAGCCCCTCTATGTCTACCACACAATGCTCCCAAAAGCAGTCAACCACCAACCCCTCATTGCAAGGTCGACCCACCAAAAAAACCACCACCCTCCCAAAAACCTACATTCTCTCCATCCCTGACGATAGCTTCCAAATGCAACCACGGTTGTCACCAACCCTTCACCTCCTCGACCATTCAGAGACAAGAAACAACCAAAAAAAAATCACTCATCACCCTGGGGTTTTTAACATTCCAATTGGCCACCCTAACCTGAATTTATGACACCCCACACTCCACTCCAAGAAAAATAAAAATAAAAAACCAAATTATAGAAACTAAGACCAGTGTCAACAAGGGACTTGTTCGACCACCAAACATAGGCCTCCAGGAAAAAATTCCCTCAATATGTCAACCTAACATTACAGGATGCTTACCTCAGACCTCGTTTCCCTTTGTCTTAGTTTTCTGGAAAGTAGAGTAGTAATGTTTTCATTTTTTATTTATAATAAAACACTTGTTCTAAGTAAATCATGCACACACAACTAACTTAACATCCATGTGGTTTCATATTAGGCAACAAATACCAAAATAAACTGAAAATAGATAGAATTAGCTACATGCCTTCAAAAATAGATATAATAATGAAATGTAAGCATCTTTGAGGGGGCAACTTCCTTTTATAATAAAATAAATATACAAGAATAAGACAATGTCATTATAAAACTAGATATCCATAGTATATATATAAGAGAAAAATGATACAATTACTATCAAAGGGTCTTAGATGACAACACTAATATAACAATAGAAATATAACTCATTTTCTAGTGCTTTCTAAGGGGCTTTATGCTTAACTTGGGGCTTTTTCTAGGGCCTAACATGCCCCTACCCTTCAAATAACTATAGTCACCAACAATAAGTAATTGTGGATTATTTTACATGAAGAACTCAACTTTTGATGTTACCTCTTCCATTAACGAGTGCTCCCACTTGATGAGATAAATATTCATTGTTCGATTTTGTAGCTACTTAGTCCTTGTTTCAAGGATTTTTTCTAGCATTGGTATGCTTTCCCCTTATTCATGCGACATAGACACATCAATATTAGTTGATTATGACAAGAAGAAAAAAAGAGCATGTAAAATTTTGAAAACACTAAGAGTTTAGAGAAATGAGACAAGAATCTTCCATGGTGACCGAGCATGGAAAGGAATTCATGCCATAAGAGATAGCATATATAAAATCTCTATGTTGTTGAAGTTGTAGAAATTTCTTACTGTATTTGCTAAGCATCTTGTTATATAGTGAACTAGTAATAACCTGTTCTAAGCAATTTATTAGTTAGGGTTGGACCACTGGAGTATGAACCACATATGCCTTCATGTATCTCATGTAACCCAATATTAGCCTCTTCCAAGTTGAAACATATAAGGATGATACCATCAAGACCTCTTCCGCATAACAGGTCACCAAGTATAACAAAGCAAGATGAACAATGAATTAATATTTTATTGTGTTGGTCAGGTTATGTGGTAGAATATTATCATAAAAGTATGTATAAATGTATTTACATCAAGGTGAATCAGGGCCAACAATTTGACACACATGTTCAATATCAAGGACCTCAAAAGTTGCAACAAATAATTGCTCAAATACAAGACCATATCATTAACTGTTGTTAGGTGTGTCAATGAGAGATCATATGATTTTTGTTGCATCAACAACTTTTTTGTTTAGTCCTGGTACCTATTCAAAATTAATGTTGTAGAAGTATTTCTTGAAACTGACAGTCATATTTTTATAAGGCATCAACCTTTCATCTTTTGTTTGGTACTTATCATTAACATGTTTGATGACTAACTGAGAATCTCCATGAACCTAAAGTTCTTTGATGTACCCATATTTAATCTTGTAATGAGAGCCTCATATTTTACTATGTTAGTTGTACATGGAGATGTTATCCTGTATGAATTCATAATACAATTGCCCTGGGGTGTGATAAACAATATATTCGCTCTTGATCCATGATGAGTATAAGAACCATCAAAGTATAATTTCCACTTGGTACAGTTGTGATAATTAATATCGATTCATTAGGAAACTTAGACAGTAGTGGATCTTTGTAGATACCAAGGTTCCAACCAAATGATATGAAATAACATGTCCCTTAATAGCTTTCTTATCCATATATTGCATATCAAATTTACGTAAGCATCACCCAATTATCCATATGCCTTGTTATAGTTTCCTTAGATAGAATATACTTGAGTGGATCAACCTTTTAAATAAGCTTAGTTTTTTTATTCAATATATAGAGTATAAGCTTCTTAGAGGAAAAGACAACTGCTAAACATGCTCACTCTACTAGTCGGCAATTTATCTCATATCTTACTAGGGTTTTTTAGATATAATATATACCTCTGTTACACAGTATTTTGTCACGTCCCTGTTACCCCTTCTCCCACACATTGGAGGACCTATTCCGGGACCTGTGAGAAGTGACATAACCTGAAAACCCCTGCATTGTATCCCCTTGAGTATGTACTTCATATGCCCTGAAGACACCTTCTACAAAATACCCATAAATATAGCCCTTTTTCCATTGGCGCTGTTCCACAATGTATCACTTGTGCCAATGGGGGAAAGCCTCCAAAGAGATCCTCCAGGTTGCGTGGAGTTATTGAGTATTCATTATTGTAAACATGATCCTTTCTATATGAATGTTTGCATCCATGTTTTGGATCCATGTATTGTTAGATGCTTACACTATAAGCATACTTACATTAGAGATGTCATATATATTGTATTATGTGTGATTTGTAAGTCTCCTGACAGTGATTCTCTAAGTCCTTACCTTTGCCTGTAAATCATTTCATCCATCACTTCCCGTTCTGACTTCATGCTTTAGGGGGCATCTATTATACAATATCTTTTTGCACATCTAGTCTCGTATCCTGAAGCGTCACACTTTGTGTTGTTAATTCCACAAGTGTCACAAAGTGATGAAAGTTGTCACAAATAATGTATTCACCATGAAACATGTTTAGAACATCCCTGAAGAAAAGGAAGAAAACTTTCTTGAAACAATTCTAAATATCTTGTCAAAAATCTTGTTTACCAAGCGTAACGCTACTTTTATCAGGTAAATACATGTTGGTAACCTTTGGCATTACACATGTCTAGTGCTACCAACACTACCTTTATCTGGGAAAATTCACGCTAGTCCTCTTCAAGCATTTTTTCCCGAAATGGAGGAGAAACTTCTCTTACTAGAAATCTCAAGAACGATGACGTGGTTTCAAGTAGATGAAGATTAGAACACGACCTCCCATTCCTAACCCTAGATCCTCTTTCCATGGATATCTCCCTTGAGACGTGGAACTCCTCCCTCTTATCATGGATCCTCAACTCCCTCTCCTTCCCTATAAATGAATTTCCCACCATCCACTAATGGTTGTATGTTGGTTGTTCATTGGTTTCCTTCCTAGAGCTTAATTATGTCCAATTGCTACCCATTTGCAAAGGAGAAAGGTATTTAAAGGCTAAGTCTTGGACTTGGAATCTCACTTGAAGGAGACTTCCAACATCAAGGCTCCATTGGTTGTAATTCTCCCTTTTTCATCTATTAATAATAAAATATATGCTTTATTTCTATAAATGTGCCAATTATTGTCCATTTATTGTAATTCTCCTTGATCTGTTATATAATTTGTATTAGAAAATGTTATGCTCTGCATAGTTTTGCTATCTCTACTTGATATTTCTTGTAGGCACTCATCTACACCAACTACGAGGAGATCATGAGCTTGTAAGCCAAAGATTCAAGGTCGAAATCAAGGGTATTAGCATCGGAGAGAAGTAGGAGATATATCTTCCTTTGTATTTTCTAGTATGAATTAGGAAATATTACATGTAGTTGCTAGATCCTCTCATATGCATATAGGGATCATAAATTTCTGCAGAAAGGATTGCTTGTACAACAACTTCATTTCATTAATATCGAAGAACTGAAATATGCTTACATAGAGAAATGGAAATAAACTAGCTCAGGCGATGGTAGCTTAAAACTAAGAAGAGATGTGGTGGGTGCTTCTGAACTGTGTTATAATGAGGCTCAAAGGCCTGTTTATTATTAAGAAACAATGAAAACCCCTAAATATCCAAAAAACTAACCCTAGGAGATGAAGTGCCAAAACAGTGGGCCCTGTTTGGGTAAATTGGTACATCAACTTCCCAGGATGATAACTTTGGCATATGATCTCCGTTTGGCCATAATAATACCTTGTTTCAAAGATATCAAAGAGTAGGACGAAAACAAAATACTGAATTAGATTGGGACTTTTCCAGTCTCCCTGGTTTCCCTAAAAACGTCTTTTATTTCCTCAAAACGGCTTCGAAAACTTAGGACCTGAAAAAATGCCAAAAATAGTAAGTTGTAAGTTGTACTACAATTAAAGAAACTGAAAAGAAACAACAAAGGGGGTCCAAGTGGAATAGGTGGGTGGCCACCAATATCTACCTGGATCATGCGTTGAACCTAGGGTGAGGAATTAGAGCCCTAAGGGCCTCACAACCTATAAAAATGTGCATGAAATTGCAAAATGGAACCATGAAAAGGAAGAAAAAGGTCTTAGCTCCTACTTAGAAGTGATGGTGTTTGAAATGATCCACTGGATAGGTCACAATCCACTGCATAATATTGGGGGGAGGAACTCACTCTACAAGAGGTAAATGTGAAATGGTAAAAATGAGTTACATTTTGCCTATTTTATGGTCATTCTTATCATTAATTCATTGATTTATAAATGTTTTGACCTAAATATTACTTAGTTTTATCATGTAATAGATATTTTTAATATTTTGGAGGTGTTTCGAGCAGGATGACAGTTTTTTTAATGAATTTGACGATGCCTCAATTGAAATAGACCATTTTGACTAAGGAGTATTCTTTTATCACTTTTTTGGGCTCTGTAAACCTACAAAAAAAGTAATCCCCTAGAGGCCTCTTTCAGACTTTTTCAAACTCCCTAAACATGAAAAGATTGTAGAGCGCTTGTCTTTTCAAACTTATTAAAATAAATGAAAATGCGTCTACTTAGTATTAGTTTAACCCTTTTCCAAACTGAGATAGACTAACTATGAAAAAGGAATACCTTAATCGAACATGGCTAAGAGGTTCTCTTGAGTATTGTTTTCTACATTTTTGGACTCATGAGCCTATCTACGAAAAGGAACCATTGGATTTTTCTTTTTCGTCTCTTTTTCAAACTCTCTAAACATGAAAAAGATGCCGAGTTAGACCTTCACTAGACTCTTAAAAACATCAAACGATGATGGACTCGTCAAACATTATGGGACTGAAACACTCCTTCTCAAGGTTCGTTAACATACTTGGAGGGATTCATTTAAAGGATGAACCTACATATCAAGCATATGGTATCCTCCTCAATATTGTTAAAAGATAAAGAGGTATTGACCAGCAATGGTTGGGGAAATTGGGAAAATGGAATACTCCACCTATTTATTGTAGTGAGTCGCTCTTGAACAAGGCACTCTTCCACTTCATCTTCATGGTTGTTGGGTTGGTAAATCTGCTTGTCCATTTTGTGTCATCTGTGTGTTCAAGAGAAGTTATTCCGTTAATATATTCTATGATAATCTTAAGCCTTCATTCCATGTCTATCATTCTTGAACCAGTTCCACATCAAAGTCTTTCCGTCTTGAATCATGATAATTGTTTTGTATTGTTGATGGGTGATACAACAAGGCCCTCCTTTAATGGGTTGCTTCCTATCAACGTCCTCTCATTATCAAGGAAATTGACTTATAAACTCTTCCTTCAGTACCTCGGGACATGCATACATTAATGGCAAGTTTCCTCACTCTCAGTGACATGTTTACATCACCGGCCTTGAACCAAAAGATTTTGTGTGGTGTTCGACATAAATTCATTCATTCACACCATACGGATTGTAATGTATTACCTTGAGAACCATTCACATCATCGATGGTTTCTCTCGCTTCTATTAACATCTTACATCATTGGTTGGGAATTAGATGGTGTCTACCATGTTCAACTTCAACTCCTTTATTTTCATAGTTAGACTCATACATTGGATGATCGAGTGAATGAGATAGAAGGCCCCAGATCTAGTTCCAACCATTCGAGCTGCGATTTCAATGTTAATACAAGATCACAATGTAAGATGGTTATGATCATACAGATAGTCATCTAATCATGGGTCCATCCTTTTTCATCAGTGGACATGTATTTTTTATCGTTGTACATGTAATTTTAGCTTATATGCTAAATATGGGTATGCCTCCCTCAACAAAAATATCTTGATGTAAATGTATTGTAATAGATGATGATCCGACTAGTTGTTCTTGATCTGGACTTGTCACAAGGTAAAGCACTTTAGTCATCAACTAGTATTTTAGGCTTTGTGCTTTAGGTGGCAATTTGTTATAGGCCATTTTGTCACATTTGGTTAATAGGCCTACAAATTGGATCCATCAACATCCATGAACACCTTGTCATCATACCTACACAAAACCCAAAGCATGAATCTTTTAAATCTATGAGTTTATAACACATATTGCCTCATTTTAGTGCTTTTCATGCCAAACACACCTTGGCCCCTTAGGGCCCTACTTTGAGTGGCAGGTTGCTCAGTTCTGAACCTGCTCTGATTAGAGAAAGTCTGCCCTTGTTGGGGGTGCGTTGATTAAGAAAATTCAGGAAAATAAGAAGAATTTTGAAGCTTCCTCTTCCAGAAGCTTCTAGGACTTGTTACAACCATTTACTTTGGATAAGAACTTCGAATCCTATCCTCCCTACCTTGGATTTTTCACATTTTTATCCCTTTAACTCATCCTCCCATTGAGAGTGGATCTCAAGCCTAGCTTGGTAAATGGATAAGAATTCCTAAACTACCATCCTCTCCTATATATTCATTGCCATCCACAAGCTAGGGTTTTTCTTTTGGAGACTAATCATACCCTTATCTTGTTGCCTTGATCATAATAGAGTTATCATTTCGATGCATTAGGGTGGCTTTGAGGTGTACATTGTGGCAAGGAAGAATACGTCAACATGGGAGATTCTCTACCAGATCAACTTCCACTTTTGGTTGTAAACTATCTCACTTCCATTTTAATATAAGATTTTATCATTTTCCTACATGTGTTATGTTATGTTTATGTACAATTGTGTTTCATTGCTATGTTGATCCATTGATTAGAATGATTGGATGATGCTACATATATGTCGTAGATCTTTGTCTTGTGTTGTTTGTTTGTGGAGGTTCTAATTATATTGATCGAAGCTACGGTTGGAGCTAACAAGCAAGCATGAGAGAAATAATTGTGATGAATCACAGGTAAGTCATATTTCCATTCTCTAATTGTTCTAAGGAAAACTTTATAGTCTTTGATTTTTGTTGTTCCAAAACAAGCCATTAGGTCTAGTGAAGATATTTCTATCTACAGTCATAGATTTTGTATAACAATTTTGATTCTAAGTACTTAGTATTCATTGTTGTGTCATCTAATTTTTTGAGTGTTTGATCATGTTCAAGCCCTACCTTTGTTTCATCTCTACCTCAATAATCTTACACTTGGTCAAATTTTGAAAAGTTTCATGCCTATCAACCTGAGCTGACTCTTCCCCCTTGAACTACGCACTATGTAGATGCAAGCCTCAAGCATGCATCTCTATCTCTTGGAATTGTGCAATGTGCAGTTACTTCCTCCAAAGATTGTGCATTGTGTAATCACAGTGCCCAAAACCTACCTCCTGATCTTTAGAACTACACAAGCATGCCTCCCATCTAATCTTCTTTTGCGCATTGCATAGTTGCAAGTAGAAGTTTTTCTTCCTTCCTTCTTGGATTTCTTAACTACACAATCCTCTGGCCCTCTCTCTCTTGAACTGTGCATTACATAGTTATAGTGGGAAAGCATGCCTCACTATGACCCTCAACTATGAAGTCTTGTCTATTAGGCCTCCTATGTTTCACATTGCACAATCACAAGCATCAGTACCTCATTCTTGACCTATGTAACTATGAACTATTTAATCCCTTAGCCTTCCTCCCTGTCTAGTACCCAATTCCAGCTCAACTAGTGGTTTTCATGAAGCAAGCTAGACTAGAATATTTTCGAACTGATTTCATCTTTTCATGAGTGAATTTCATATGTAGGTACTATATCTTGACATGATAGGATGATGCTTAGAGAGGAGGATAAAGGAGACTATGATAGAAGACACTCATGAAGTTGTAAAGACCAGATTCTTATTAAGCAAGAAGATGAAGGGACACTAGTTTACAATAGAAGATCAAAGATCAAGAACACACAAAGACTCCATATCACTCAACCCCTTGTAGGATGAAGATGAAGAAAAAAGCATATCTTTCATGAAGATGAAGTACTGAATATACCTCTCGTAAATATTGAAGACAAATAAGCAAGAATAACATCTTGGCATTGCCACCTCATCATGAAGTCCATGTCATCATTGTCAAGTTGTGACTTGTACTAGTGTAATCACAATAACATGAGTGTCCATGTGATTTTCCACATCATTTGTGGGTGTAATGATGTAATTATCAAAAGGAAAGTACAAAATGTAATGTGTGGAAGTCCAAGATTCATATGTGGAATATTAAAAGTCACATAGTCATATATGGACAAAAGAGTCCTTAGGAAAAGTCCAAAGTTCACATTCGAAGTCTAAGG
The DNA here is from genome assembly GCA_000404065.3 of Pinus taeda. NCBI lineage: Eukaryota > Viridiplantae > Streptophyta > Pinopsida > Pinales > Pinaceae > Pinus > Pinus taeda. The sequence continues at coordinate 50,969 of APFE031556470.1, forward strand.
TTCATGAGGGTAACTCAAGAGTCATAGAGGATATGAAAGGTAATTCCTCTTGTTATAAAAGAAAAATCATAACTCAAGCAAATGGATTTTGGAGGCTTAGCCTTTGGAGAGCTAGCCTTGGCTTCTCTAGCTTAGAAAAGGAGAGAAGATCATTCTTTGGAGAAGCAAGAAGTGACTTAATGTTCCATTATTGGAGCTAGTGGCTCGTTGTTGGAGTTAAAATATATATTTTTTTATAGTAGGTGTTGTTAGGGTTGATGGATGGTGTTGAAGTCAATATGATCTTAGTGTTAGAAATGATATTTTTTTGTCGTTGATATGTGTTGAAGTTGTTTACATTAGGAGAAGCAGATGTATTTATGTTGTACGCTATGAACATGGAATGGAAGTGTGCATGTTTGAAGTATTTAGCGGTATGGATGTGGATGTTATGTTAGGTAATTGCATGTTTTATGTAATATGTGTATTAGGATTTATGGATGTTAATATGTTGGATATGTTTTGAGTTAAATACTTTTGAGGATGGTTGTAGGTAATATGGTATTTAGTTGAAGTGTACGTGTTGTTAGTTTGTGTGGGATTTGATGCTGTGTTTAGTGATGTAGTCATGTGAATGGAGGTTTGCATGTTTAAAGTGTTGGGTTGCATGTGACTAGTAGTGTTGATGGAGCTTATGTTGGTTTCTATCACGAATGGGTTTTTGGATTTTGAACCTTGAAATAATATATTAAACATTGTCCTCATGAATTAAGGGTCGTGAATATCTATTACGGGTTGTATTGAATATATTATTGCATAGTTTTGGGTTATGGGTGTATGAAACTGGGAGAATTTAAGTGATCCTATAGATTGTGTGGTGTTTATGACATGGTCCTTCAAGATGGTAGTGTCAAAATCATTAGGAAGTTTAGGACATTGTTGTGCTAACAAGAGGAGATATTTATATGGATCTAAATGTATAAAGTTATGAATATATTTCATAGCATATAGATATTATTATAAAGCTAGAAGTTCCTCATTTGTCAAAAATATTATGTCGGGTATTATTATTGGTGTTCTTACTATTGTCCTCAAAGGAGGATGTTCAGGTGTCTAATGTACTTAGCTTAAAACATGGGAAGAATCCCCAGCCTTATGTTTCTTATCATGAAATGATGGCATGTTGGTATCCATTTTTTTCTTTTGCTACTTTGTAATAAGAATCTAGAGCTTGTGATAAATTAAGTGAACTCCTAAAAAGATGCTAACTAATTTTTTTTTTCTTTTTTGGATTTTTCTTGATTTTTTTGGATTTTAAGTTTTTTTGGATTTCTGAATAGATTTTAAATTTGACTTTGGATTTGGAATTCATTGATATTTGGATGTTAATGGATGAAAAAACTAAAAGAGAAGAACATATATATGGATCTTGAGAATTAAACAAATATTTTGATGATGATGTGGTTGAGCTTCGAGCTAGACTAATGAGCTCAAGCAAACAGATGAGGGATGTGAATACACCAACTTAAGAGACAAATCTTTAATTGAATGTAATTACTAATAGAGCTAACTAGACAATCTACCTAGAGAAGGAAAACTTCCAAGAAAAAGGCCTAATTAGATATCAAATGATGGGTGGAAGATCTAGAATGACTTCAAAATCTTCTAAGTATCTTTTGGATTGACTATGTGATGGATGATATTACAGTGTTATCCTAGTCCAAAATAAATTTAAAGCCCAGGAAAATAAGGTTGTTAAAATGTAAAACCTAAAGGAAAAAAAATTAGAGTGTAGATTTCCATAGTTGTTCATATTGAGAGAATTTTTCTGAAAGAAATTATGTAGAGAATTTTTATTCCTGTGCAACATTTGAGGTGGACAATCCACCCATCATGAAGGACCATAGAATAGAATGATCATAAATAAGTGCTAAGAAGACTTTAATAGAGAAGAAAATAAATGAGTCATTAGGGTTAACCATAAATTAATTAAGGTAGTCGTTAAGTGAAGATCAAAGAAAGGGATCAAGTCCCCGATGATGGGTGGAGTGTCCACCTAAAACATTGGATAAGATTAAAAATCCTTTACATAGTTTATTCTAAAAAATATATCTAATTGGAAAGAAAAGAAATATAAATATATATATATATATATATATATATATATATATATGAAAACATTCTAAACTAAAGGAGATAAAGTGTATTGTCCTTGGTATGTGATATTTTTGTTTATGTCAGGTCTACTTTTATCTTGACAAATTTGATCTAGGTTTGTTATTCTTTTCTTTTTATTTAATCAAATTTTCTGAGTTTGTTGGTAAAAAAAATACTTCAAGCACAAAGACAATGGTTGTTTATACTGACTTGAAAGGCTATTAGCGTTGAATTGGTGCCAATGCTTACACAAATTTGAAGACAATCATAAAATAAGTATAGTCTAATTATTTAGAGGATCCCGTTAATGTGTTCATTGCTCTCAAGTTACAATAACTAGAGATATAGTGGCCCAAACCCAATACAAGTAAGCTCACCTTAGCTCTCTCCACTAGAGATCGAGAGATTCCTATATAACATAAGATGACACATATTGCATAACTTCATGCATTATATTGTACCATGCATGACACTATAGAAACCATTGAAGGATCATATGCTTATAATTTAAAAAAGGTGTCTAGTGGTGGGCTACCATGAACAATGAACTCTAGGACCAAATTTTGGAGAGGTATCCTCCACTCTCTTCACCAAAAAAATATCAGTTGACGAAGGGTCTTGTGGCTTAGTTTGAACTAAGCAAGCCACACCTTAGGGTACAACTTTCATTCTCCCCCATTTTTATACTCTGCCAAGAAACGTGATTGAGGTCAAACCCAAGGGTGATTAAATCCCCAAGAAAGCCTGCTACTAAAAATTAAAATAGAGCATTATGTGTTTCTCTTATACTTAAGATCACACAAGTCCGTGAGGGCAGAGGATATGCACACAAATTTTGGATTTACAATGATGTGCAAGTGAAAAAAGCATGGTAGACAAAGTTATTTTTAAAGAACCATAAATCAAGTTTTATCTAAGAACCATATGAAAAAAACATAATTGTTTTCCCTACACCAAATATGTCAATAGTTTAAGGATTTCAAGTATTTTCTCAACAATTGATAAATTCTTCACAAATGTGTTAGTTCCAATATAGATTCAATGATTAGCTAAAAAACAAATCAAAAGGAATGTAGAAGAAATCTAGAACAAAAGCAAATAAACACAAACATAAGCACAAAATGAAACACAAAAATTTGAAGATACCTAATAAAGCATAATTTTACCTTATAAAAGTGTTAGACTTCCTAATAGAAGCGTAACAACACTTCACAAAAGTGTGTATCTACAGATGAGGTTGAAAACATGTAGAAATAGGAGGAAAAAAAAGGTTAAAAAAAACACAAATGGATTGTTGTAGGGTTAGAAAATCAAATATCTTAATCAAATCTGCAATAAAAAATCTTAAACGCTGCAAATTAAGTGATAAAAATGAAAAAGTATGTGCAAGATCCAAAAATTTTGAAGGCAAAACAGATGTACCATAAAACTCGACACGTATGTTGACCTTCGTAACATATTCACCATGTCATAACTACACCTAAAAACTTATCAAAAAACTTCACAAATGTGTTAAAATAAGGGACGTGGATCCCATTAGGTGTGTCATAATGTGATTGGGGATAAAATCAAATAAATAGGGGCTAAATCACAATACGAATCAAACACAATTGAATTACTTGAATCAACAATGAAGTTATAAGTGAAAAATTGAGAAATAAAATCTAAGTAATTCAATATCTTCCCAATAGAATTAACCTAATTGTGTTCCATTTTTAGTCCTTAAAAAAATAAGTTTGTGGGTGGCTCAATATGATTGAAAATCACTTAAAAACTAATTGGTTACAAAGACACAAGGTGATATCTATGATACGTAGAATGCTCACCCCTTGACAATGAGATGAGGGTTGTATTTATAGGCTTGTCAAGCATCAAACAATGATTGAGGTTGCATGCAACAAATTGAATATCAATGAATAATATTTTATTTAAGTAAAGTTACCAATTATATGATATAATTCACTTATTGCATGATCATAGAACTCAAATTGAGTTGCAATTAAGGGGTGGAATTGACCTAGAAAATTAGATGTAATTTAATTGTATCGATGAGAAGATAAAGATAAATAAAATAAAGATTTTAGTTTAAAAAAAAAAATTTAAGAAATAAATAAATAAAATAAAAATTTTATCTATTAATTATATAATATTAGTTAACTAATTAAATTATTGGAATAAGTATTTAATTTATGAAACCTAAAGTAAAAAAAAAATTAATTAATTAATATATAATTTTTTAGTTAATGAGAAAAGAAAAGAAATATAAAAGAGATTATTTAATAATTATATGTGAGAAGGAATTAATTAAATAATAATAATTATTTAATTAATATTGGAAAGAATTTAAAGGAATCAAATAACTAAAAAATATTTAATTAGGATGGAAGAAGGAAATTATCTTTAAGAGAAGGAAGAAATTGCAAAGGTCAGATGTGAATGGGAGCAATCAAGCACTAGGAATTATACTATTTTGTGTATAGAACATGAACATTGTGTTAATTTAAAGTTGATTGGTAAAAGCATTGGTATGTAATTTTTATGTCTACTTGAATTAATTAGCTAATTATTGTAGCTCCATCAATACTCTATTATAAAGAGGAAGGGTTACTCTGTAAAAAACAAGTTATATGTTTTATTTCTATAGGATGTATTTTACTTCTATAGGTTATATTTTATTTATGTATATTGTAAACTACAATTATGTTTCTCGCATGTGTATTAGATTAATTTTCTTTCATGTTGGTTGATTATTTTATATTTAGGGCTGATTTCTAGTCATAATTTATTTCTTCATAACAGAGTGTAGAAATCAATAGATGATATTTTGGTGAGTTTTTTCAGTTTATCAATTTTAATAGTTTCTGGATAAAATCTCTTAACTTCATGATAGATAAATTAGTGTATGAAAGAATGAAATTTGGTATGTTTATCTTTGCTATAAATTAGAAAGAAAATTAAATATCCCATCAATGACATGTGGAAAATATATAAACGATGCATTGGAGCTTATGGAATTGATGTTCCATTGTATCTAATTATGCAATGTCATGCATGTGCATCTCACATGTCTACATCAAGATTTTGATGGATTTAGTATTGGAAAATCAATGGTAAGCATGGCGAGATTGGTATGGATAGTGGTGAGGTGAAAGAAAGGCTTGATCTAAAAATTAGTATGGAGAGTGGTGAAGTGAAAGAAAGGTTTGATGTAAAAATTACTATGGACAGTGGTGAGGTGAAGGAAACGCTTGATCCTAAAAAATAAATATATGATTTTAAATGACTTTCAAAGTGAGATGATGAATTTACTAAAAAAAAATTCTCACAAAGTGCATTTGGCACCTAGGGGATAGGGAGCATGGGTCATGAGATATTTATATTTAATTGTTGGTTTCTTGTGAAATAGTTTTAAAAACATCTATATGATATATTAAAAAACATATAACACTAATTATGATTATACAAAGAGTTTTTAATTTTCATAAATCAACATTCCAAATGTGAGTTGGACTATTGCCTTTGAACCTTATTGGGATGAATTTTTGGGGTTGAACTGATATAAAATAGAGGACTCTGTAAGAGGCTAGTGATATGTTTCTAGGGCTTATCATCATTTTCAAATAATTGAATTTGATTCTAGACCTTACAAGTACAAAAATATGAATTATAAAAAAATTATCATTAAGCAAGCTAGTTGAACTTCCCAATTATAAAAGGAAATGATTTGAAAGTGGAATATGGCATATGAAAAATCGTTGGAGGTATTGAAATTTTCCTCCATTCCCTACATAAAATTTAATGATTTGAGGTCAATTGAGGGAGTTATATGTTTATGAAGCCAAAAAAATCAAGGCGTTCCACCTACATATGCTAAATGAAATTATAATACTCAACAAGCTCAATTTTTTTAATCTTCACCCAACAAGTGAGCACGCTGAGTTTAGATCCTCAATAATAAATCTTTTACCTTATATTAGATGGGGGAATATTGTCAATGCATCAAATTTTCATCATGACTTACCAAGTTGAATAAGGCCCAACACCTTCATGAAATAATTGATCTAGCACGTGAGAGATTTAATAAGTATAAATATATTGAGAAATGGATATCAAGTGCTCATTGATGTTCTTTAAATTTTGGCATTTCTTGATGTGCTAAATGGAAAATTGTTGAGTTTGGGAGGTTGTTAACTACTCATCCTAGCAATTTTCCTCAAGGAGGGGAAATCATTGAGTTAAGAGGTCAAAAAGCTTCCAAAGTCATCTGTTTCCCATTGGGTATTAAAATGGGTGAAGTTTTCCTTAATTAGTGCCAATAAAGAGAGATTTTTTAATATATTGACCAAGAGAGACACATTTGTTGAGTTTAAAGGACAACAAATTCGTAAATCTAGCAATTTGTATCAATAAGTTCAATCACTAGGTTGAGAAGCTAACAAGCCTCCAAAACTAATGAAATGGCATCCCTAGAGAGTCAAATTATTGAGTTCGACATCCAAGCCACCTCTCTAACCCTACAGTTTTCCCATGTTAGTTCTCAACCTAGCAATTAGAAGTTTCTAAGTCTTCTTACAATTTTTTCCATGTGTACACTCCATTACTACCTTAATGTTTAAGTTATGACCCTGTAAAGGTAGAAATTAACCTATTTTCTCATTCTTGATACCCAATCACCCTAGATAACTTTCCTCTTCAATGTTAGATTGTAAGTAGCTTTATATATATATATATATATATATATATATATATATATATATATATATATATATAATACATGGACATTCGAATTCATTCTAATTAGTATGCACTACTATAGATTGTTCAAGATCATTGCACAATGATGTATCTTGCTAGCATTGTTGTAATGTCCCCAACCCCGATCAGAGAACCCTACTGAGAAATAATAATAAATTAAAATGTAGAAAACAAATACATCAAATTTTTTTTCCATAAATTAGCTTGTGCCAAATAATTATATTTAATTAGGCACAGTAGTACAATCTACCATGTATTCTCTACATCACATATAACAACAATTAAGTATCGCAACAGAAGAAATCATGTAATTATGCGAAACCCCAGTTTGGATTAATCAGTCCAATAATACACAAATTATAAGTGATAACATAGATACACAATATATGATACAACAATTACCCAAATTAGGTTTTATAGTTGAAATGCATAAATGTACATAAAAATACACAGAAATACATTAGGTAACATGGTACTTATTTGCATTAATGAGTCAACTAGCTATGGGCTCTCCGAGTTCCACCCAACCATAGACCTAGTGGTTCATAAGCTCAACCACTCGGTCACCCCCAAGCTGAGACAACAAATCCAAAGGCATCAGAAACCAAAAAATACCCATACCTCTATGACCAAGGTGCCAACCCAATAGTCATGTTGCTCTAAGGCTCCAAACATCCTCTAGGCTAATTGCTAAGATGCCAACCCAATGGTCATGTTTCTCCAGGGCTCCGAGCATCCTCCAGGCCATAAATCGACACTGATTTCCTCCCAAAACTCCATGGCCACCAATCCATAAATAGGGTCAACAACCCTCGAAGCACCAAGCTCCTGGAGCCAGCATTGGGGCTCACATCATAAACATGATGCATCCATACAACATAATTAACTTATTAATTGCACCTTGGCCAATCCAAAATCCAACCCCAAGACTCACTGACCATCAATCAGTATCAGAGTCCTTCCCTAAGACTCACTAACTACCCTCTTACCTCTTGCAATATTAATACCTGATAATCCCAAACTGTACTTCCTTATATATGCATGCCCCTAGCTTGCCATTTGACACCCTCTAGAACCCCGATGGTCCTCAAGTGCACTTTTCACCAAAAATACCCAATTTTTGCCTTTTTCCTTGGAGTTGTGTTCCCCATACTCTTTCCGTGTAGTTGGGTCCACAACTAGCCTTATTTTATTAATATTTAAGGATATGTACATTTACAATATTTAGAATATTCACATGGTGGTTCCTCTAGCCACTTAACCGAAATCGGCATATTAGCATCTTGCAACTACATGGGCACACAGGCCAATAAAGTACTTCTAACTCACCTGCTTAATATAAAAGGTACATGTATTCACATCATCAGAATAGGTAGGGGAATTACAATTATGTTTCCTCCCACAAAACTATCCTACAACCCTTTTATTGCATTACAATATCTCAAAGAATTCATTAATGCAATTTTCATGATAGCTAATTATGGACGTTTATTTGCAAATTAAATGGGAACTTGACAAAAGCATCTCACTCGCAAATTAAGGGAGTAATGCCTCTTGTTATTGGGGAGAGTTACAATATATTTCAAAACATTTTCTATAATGATATCATATAAATGCTCAAGAAAATCATTTATTTTTTGCAATAAAATTTATTGATCAAAAAATTACGTCGAAGAGGAAGAATAGACCCACTCAATGAAATATCAACTTGCTTTTTATCTTTGGTTTCACGAGAAAATAATTCCTCCCATCCCTCATATTATTAAATACATGGAGTGTCTTGGTTGCAACCAAATCACTTGAGAACCCATTCATCTCCAAAATTTCACTAGTGAAGGAATTTTTCCGTGCTTTGCACCAACTTAGTTGAAATCTTTTCCATACATCTATGATACTTTGAGATTAGCTACAGAAGGATTTAAATAATATATTGATTCCTATGATTACTTATGTAATTACAGTTTCATAAATCAATAAATGGTGAGGAATCAACCAACACCTAAGGAGTACATCGTTAGTTAGGGATAATAATTTTTTTAGTTTCCTAACCGAAATTTAGGCATCACTAATAAGTTGGCAATTGTCAATTCCTATATTTCTTCATATCAAAACAAAATGTAGTGTAGGTTTTGTAAAAGTAATCAAAGCATGTAAAATAAACTCAATGTAGTGTAGGTTTTCTAGAAGTCATCAAAATATGTAAAATATTTTATTCAATTGTCAATTCCTATATTTCTTCATATCAAAACAAAATGTAGTGTAGGTTTTGTAAAAGTAATCAAAGCATGTAAAATAAACTCAATGTAGTGTAGGTTTTCTAGAAGTCATCAAAACATGTAAAATATTTTATTCAAGTATACATGTCTTATAAAGATATGAGGTGGTTGTGACACTAATTCAATAATGATAAATTACAGTTTCACACATCTTTTCTCCTCAGGACATTATTAATTGTAAAAATTCAATCTTACAGCTTACTTATTATTAATACGTAAATGAAAAGGATGAAGGGAATCCTAAAATCCATATCTTCAATTTTATATTAGTTTAGTAATTGTTGTGCTTTCAATGGTGGAGAGGAAAGTTGAAAAAGTGGGACTCGGGATTGGAAATTCAAAACAAATCCATGCATCAAATTTAATAGTTTTCACACCTCCCTAACCCATTTTCACAACTTGAACGAATATTTTGACGACGTGACGAATTTTTAACCATATTTGACAAGATAATCACCTGTGATGGGAAATTATCCCATCAAGTTCCATCCTTGGCAAGGACACATAGGGGTCATCAATTACATAATGATATTTTGTCCCTCACTAGAGACTATGGTAATTAATGAGGTACATCCACAAATGAATCAAAATCATTTTTTTTGTAAGCTTCATTAATACAATTCCTTTACTGATAAAAGATATTCCATTTATAGCTCCTTTTACATCAAAATGGCACTTTGGGAGCTCATAGTTTCAATTTGGGAAGACTAAAGATACATCATTATTATTAGAAATGTCCAAGGATGCCATATTTTTACTATCCAGAGGATTTTTCAACACTTAAAGTAAACAATAATAGAAGGGTGAGACTACACAAAACTTTGAGAGTAATACTATGCCAACTACCCATTTACAGTGAGACTGCAACCATTTTACTATGAGTAGACCCATACAAAAAACAGCCAGTGTTCCAAAAACGTGTTCCATCAACCCATTATGACAACTTAGAACAAAAAACTGATAATAACCAATTGCAAAAATAAGTGCAATGCCCATGCTAAATTGTTAGTCCAAAATGATGGTCAGAGAGAGTGGAGAGGAGTTTCCTTGAGGAGAAAACCAAGTAGGAGCATTAATGAATGTTGGAGCTTCGGGCTACACATCAGACTTGATATCTAAGTCAGACACCACAAACTAATCCACCATTGTTAGCCTGCCCACGATATCATCCAAATCGTAGCGAATATCCCAAAGAATTATTTTGATTTCTGCCTTCTCTGCAAATAGTATATAAAATTTTACTTGTTTGTCATGAATGACATATGGAGCAATATTTCTAACTAATGATGCATAGACAGTGAGTGAAGTAAGTGGAACCTCCTCTTTCAGAATTTACCTGGGTCAAGAATCCACCTTAGGAGATTAGTGACTAATCTTAGATTCAAAAAAATATAAACAGTCCCCAAACTCCTTTTCCTCTAAGTGAATAATTTCATTCCTCACTTCCGAAGGAACTGAATCAAAGTAGTTTGCCATTGATTCACATCCAAACAAACAGAGACAACAAGATGAAGATGAACATGGTGCCCCGCCACGACGACTTGGAAAACATTTCCTAGGGTCCAACCATCCATGTTTATATAGGAACTAGGATAATGGGAAAATGATAGAGAGACTGACAACAAACAATTATGGGTAGACAATGTTAAGGATGTAGTGAACCTAGAGATAATGAAAACATCATCCACCACAAGAAAGAAGAAGAAAGTTTGTGTTGGTGGAAGATATAACATTGTGCGATGGGGTTCAAACAGATATACTAACCCTAAGTCCCCAAAGACTAGAATTTACGAAGGGCAAAGAGAAAATCAGGTTGAAAAACTTAGGGTAACTGCAAAATTAACCTGACCATTAACAATATCAAAACCAAATAGAGAAGGTACCAGGTTACCAAACTCCACAGACCAATATGGGACAACTAAATGAGATGCTCGTTAAAATAGAGATTTAAGGTGACAAAGTGGGAATCACAGCGACCAACTCGAAGGAAGGACTTGACCCCATGTTATTGAGAAATAACATGAAGAACATTGATCCCTGCGTAAATTGAAGAAACTATAGAGATGATACGAGACAAGTAAGCGGCTAGATGGTAAACAACAAGAATAATGAGAGGAAAATTGGTATTGAAACACATATTCCTTAGAATATGGAGAAACCAACCTTGACATCTAAGAAAAGCGCATCGGTTGGAACTCTTCCACAGAAGAATGAAAAGCATAGAGAAGCTTGCACCCTGAGATGTTTCCCATGTATATATAATGGGGCACAAACGTGAAAGGATGAATTAGATGAATGAGAATACCAGAGTGTGTGAAATCCATGGAGAGACATGTATAGGGCTTGGCATGCACTTCAATAAGCTCAATACAACCCAAAATCATGCACTCATAAATGAGATATGAAATTTGTGTGTCAAGGCCTCTTCCGCTCATAACCAATCCTCCATGAGAGAGGTTATCCATTACAGTCTCTGAGGGGTGGAACTTGTTACCAAAAGGAATGTCGTACTCAAACCCATTTGCAACCATTTTGCGCATTTAAAACATCGTGACGAGGGTAGGTGATCCGAGTGTTGAGGATTGTAAGAATTCCACATAGGATGAGACAATGACAAATGAAGAGTGTGGCTCTTGAACCCAAGTCCACCATCACATTTACCATTCAAATGTCAACCATGTTAATCACGTTACCTAACTCCACTTGGAACCTTAATACCACCACCCCCATCGGGAAAAATAAAAACCACATCATCATAAGTGCTCAAATCTACTTTGTTCCTAGATTATGAATGAACAAATATTTAGCTTAAACTCAAATATCATGATTGTCCCACTAGCTAATGGAGGGAAGGTGAATAATATGTGTTGTTGTTGAATAAAGTTAATTTATTGGTTCAAGTAATATATAATTAATATATGAAGAAGTTTAAAAGCTCAACCTTTGTGGGCCATTTCATTTAATTATTTTTATATTGCAATGTGGCGATGATTTATATATGGGAGGAGATTAATTGTATAGCAAGTCTTTGGACACCATTATGTCAGGAATAGTTTGTATATTGTGTACACTTGAGTTGTATTTGGTAGATTGGTTTACTATGTTTCTCTATTAAAAAAAATATATAGATTGACTTTTTTTTTTAATTGAAACTAAAATAAATTATAGTAAAAATATAAGTTTTATTTTTTATAGTCAAATTAAATATTTAATGTGTAATTTTTTTTTTAAATGTTACAAAATTAAGGTTCATGTTTTAAGGGATTTCATCTCTCTTGATGTTTGAAAAATCAAGAGTGAAGATGGATTTGTGTTAGTTTTATGGAGATTATAAAGCAAATAAATTATGCATGTATCTAAATTATCTTACTACATAAGCAACTTGCTACAATAATATGCATGTCTATAATGCAAGTTATCATCGTAAATTCTTCTAAAATACATAGGAGATAGAAATGTTGCCTTAGAAAAATGTAGAGATTTAGAGTTTAAAAAAAAAAAAAAAAAACCATTTTATTTTCTTTTATAACCCATGGAACAATCTAAATAACTCCAAAGTAATATTAAAAGAGTTGATGTCACTATTTAAAACAAATTTCAAATTCAATGAACATATTAAAACTAAAACAATGTGATTTTTATTATAACAACTCATCATGACATTTTTATTATAACTTTTTTCAAGAGGTTTCAAATGGTGTTAATTGGAGAATAGTGAGCAGACATCTTGGGAAATATCAGGTTCAAATTTTAGATTTTGGTTCACTATATTTTCAAATATATGCTCCAAGGAAGTTAGGGTTTTTGTATTCTTTTCATATTATATTTACAAAGATATGCTCCAAGGAAGTTAGGGTTTATGTATACTTATGAAAGCATTCTCAAACAAGTCAGTTCATAATTTTTGTTATATCCTTTTTTTGTGAGGTTTCAGTCTGTGAAACTTGGATCACATTGACACAAGATCATGGTGAACATCTGGTTCAAATTTTAGATCATGGTTCACTATAATTTCGGATATATTCTCTAAGAAAATTTAGGTTCTTGAATGCTCCTGAAATCAGTTTCAAACAAGTGAGTTTGGCATTTTTTCAATATGTATTTTCTATAAGGATTTATAAAGTGAAACATAGACCATATCAAGGAAAAATTTTAAGGAATAGTTGGTTCAATTTTAAGAGTTTGATTTACTACAATTTTAGACTTATACCCTATAGACGTTAGCGTTTGTAAACAATCCTGAAATAAATTTTAAACATTCAACTTGGTATTTTTTCTATATCATCCTGCATGGGAATTTTTAGATTGTGAAATATTCGAAGATTCTAGGAGACATATAGAAGTAACTCATCTACAAATTTTAGAATTATATTTGAAGAATTGGACATGTGGCATGCTATACAATTTTGCTTTTGGGAAGAGGCCATAAAACCAATAAGTTTTGGGAAAGTTGCCACAGCTTTTAGTTGGCACACCAAATCCATTGCACACTTATGGAATTGTAGAAAAGAAATATCAGTGTTACAAAATAAATTTTTAGATCCATAAGGCCTAAAATTATAGAGATATATCAATAAAACTTCGCTCATTCTTATATTATCCAAATTAAGGTACATAACTTACTAGTGACCTAATTATTGATGAGAAGATCATTTTTTTGTGACCAAAAGTTTTGATAAAGAGGACTACTCTTATTATTTTCCAACATGCCTCCAAAGAAAGCTACTACACCAATTAAATCTACTAAATGCTCATCCTTGGTGCATAAAGAAAGTGAAGACTTAGAATTTAGGTTATCTCAATTAGAGAATAAAGTTAATTAAATAGATGGTAGTATGTTGAAAAAGGTGGATTTATCAAGTTATCAAGAAAATATTAAAATAGAAATGGAAAAGAAGATGAATGGAAATAAGGAAGGAATAAAAAATAAGATGAATAAAAATAAGGAAGAAATAGAAAAGAAGAAAAATGAAAATAAGGAAGAAATCTAAAATGTCAAGGAAGGTATACAAAAATCCATTAGGAAGGAAATAAAAGAATTACAAAATAATCTATTAAATATCTCCCTAAAAGGGATGTGGAGATGCAAGGAATTCAAAGACATAAGGACAAGCATAGTATTGGGAATTAATCTCATACGGAGAGTATGTTATCACAATTGGAGAGCACAAACATTAAATTACAGAACTATAATCATGAATTTTCAATCCAATATCCACATCATTATGGATTCAAGTCAGCACTAAGGAGCTACTACATTTTGAAGAATGATATGAGGATGTTTGATGTAATGATCTTGTAACATGGATATTTCAAATGGAGCAATTACTTTGATCTACACCAAGTGGCATCCTTACAAAAAGTAAATATTTCATCCATGTTTATAGAACAAGACCAACTCATATGGTATCAATAGATTTTTGAAATGAAAAATGATTATATTATATATTGCTCCATTTTTATAGTGGAATTGATAGAAAATTATGGGGATATTAAGAGAAACACATTATTTAGTCAATTGGTCAATCTTTGATAAAAAGGTAGAGTGATTGATCACAATCAACAATTCCAAAAGTTGAGTCTCAAAGTAAACAATATTTTAGTGGATAATTTGTTAGACCTATTTATGGGAACTTTAAAGGAAAACATCCAACATGGGGTGTGTCTCTTTGAATGTAAATCTATAGAGAATGCTTTCGGTCTGACAAGGAAAGTTGAAAGTAAAAATATGGCCACAAGAAAACTAGCCACTAAGAACTACAACAAATATCATGCTCCCTCTCCTAAACCAAAATGGTTGACTCATCAACAAATGGATGAAAGAAGAGCAAAGGGACCATGTTTATATTATGCAAAAAGTTTAATAAGGGGCTTAAATGCACTGAGAGGAAATTATTCTACATAGGCTGTGAATATGAAGAAGATCAAGAAGTGGAAACTTCACAAGATCTAGAGCTAGAAGATTCTACTCCAACAATCTCTTGCCATCCATTAGTCAACATCAGTACTCCACAAACTCTCAAGATTAAAGAATATATCAAAAATAAAAAGGTAACAATATTGATTGATTCAAGTAGTACCGGTAACTTCATCAATTTTAAATTGGAAAAACTTCTTAATTTCTTTATATAACCAACACCAAATTTTCAAGTGATTATTACAGATGGAGGTACCATAAATTGTTCAAGGAAGTGCTATAATATTAAGTTGAATATGGGGAAATATTTTTTAAGTCCCATGATTTTAATCCATATGGGTGGTGTTGATGTTGTATTAGGGGTCTAATGGCTATAATTCTTGGGAACAATGGTCCTTAATTTTCAAGATCTTTTCATAATATTTTTCTCAAAAGGAAAAGAAATTGATCCGAGAGGTATCCAAGGGAAACCATACAAAGTGATATTCTCTAATTGAGTGTCAAAATTACTCAAAAAGGGACAACGGGGTGTAATGGCACAATTATGCTTATTAAATTTCAAATTCCAATATCATCCATGTCAAGAAATATCCATAAAGTTGTTAAAAATCATCCCAAGGTTTTTGGATTAATGCCTAAGGGTCTTCCAACAAATCTAGATCATGGCCATGTTATTAATTTATAGTTGAGAAGTGTACCAAAGATAAATGAAAAAGGGAAAAACATATTGGGAGTAGAAAAAATCCTTTAAATAATGATTAAGGATCTAAGTAACCTGATAATTGTGGAGTACATCATCAAAGAGAAGAACCTACCAATGGAACATATGACGTGAGAATATGACTTATTCTTGCAGAATCATTGGTAAATGTTGAGGACAACATTTCGTTGAAAAAAAGGTCATTTTAAGCACTATTTTAACCCTAAAACTCCTTATCAAGACCTTGATATTGAGCAATATATTGTTATATTTTTATGTAGGCGAGAATCCCTCATGGTCTTATTTTATTATAATTGTACCCCTTAACTCCTATATATACTAAGGAGACCTAGTATTAGGATCATCAAATATTTTCTTGTACATTGTATTCAATGTAAAAGGAGGCTTCCTTCTCTAAGAGGATTGTTAATTTTTGGTTTCGTATCATTTTTAAGGCACAAGGATCATAACAATTATTGTGGGAGGGGGGGGAGGTGGGGGTGGGGGTGGGTGCAGCGCGCCAACGTAGATTGTTAACGTGGCACCCCCCCATGATGTTAAACCATGCAATCCATAGAAAAATCCCATGTTAATCCTTCCTTCTCACAGAATTCATCCAAGAATTAGTCATGTCAAAGATACAAAATCTATATTCCCTTAATGCCATGGGTGGAGATATGATGGTCTACAGTGTTGGAGTTATTACAAAGTATAGTAACATGAAACATTAGTTATGTGGGATTATTTATAATGATGGTTGGAAGTCTTGTCTGTGACCAACTATGAGTGGTCTAGCTAAATTTATAATACTACTCCCATAGTTGATGAAATTCTTCCAAATTTGGCCTTGGGGAAGCTCCTTTGTTGGCTTTCCCTTAAAGAAAGTTTGAAGAAAATGGAAAATTCAAGGGTGCTCTGAACACAATTTTAAGAAGACTTCAAAATTTAGAATGGTGGTTCCTATATCTATAGGGAAGGTAGATATGCCTACACCATTTCTTGGATTCTCAATTATCAGTAGCTTCATGTGCATTTCCTCCTTCCTCATTCAAACTAGATTTTTCAGGTATGGAATTTGTGGTTGTGGTGTTTATTTTTGTCTGGTAGTGGATGTGAAATTGGCACAATTTTCAGGCTTTGGAATGTATTCGGGAGCTTGGTTTTGTTATGACTGTTATTGTTAAGTACTTTGTGAATTTTACATATCTATGTCTAATAATGAGAACTAGGTTGGTGTGACCTGGGTTGGTCCCCTGGTGGTAATTCTAGGCTCTTTTTTCATCATGATTGGCACAATATATTATATTACATATATCTCTATTCACTGGTGTGAAGTTGAAAGAAATATTAGAGTAAAATTCGATAGAAAAAAAATATCAATGATAGGTCTTGTAATTAGGGGATGTTCAACACATTGTTTTGGTTATCTTTGCTATCTTGTAAATGTTCAAAGCCATTGTGATTCATCCTTGTGAATTGGATTTCCTCTATTTGGGGTTGAGTCATTAATCATATCTTAGAGCATTTAAAACAATCAGAGTTATTTGCATGGAAAATTAAAGTATATCCCCTATATACATTTATGTGCTTTGGCAAATTATTTATTGTGGTTTTCATATTTGAGATGGACCTAACTAGTGGTGATTTTACTGTGAATGGTATCTCTCTATTTAATCCATAGTTTCATAAAATAATTGGGTTTATTTGCATTGATCTTGTTTCATCAAGTGGATTAAGGAAAAATTCTTCTTCCACACTATGGTTGGAAGATCCTTTGCAGCTTACGCACAAAAAAATGAAAATTGGATCTCTTGTGAGTGGAGATCATGTAACTTTAATTGAATCACAATGCATAAACTTATGCCTCCTCCAATATTATGGATATCCTCATGGAAGTGTGTGTCAAGATGGATAAGCAAGAGGAATAAATGAATTATCTCAAGCAATAGGTAGAAGAGCTTTAGGGAATGGTGAATAGCCTAATTTTAAGCTCAAAAAATACAAATGTTCAGATTTGAATGAGCCTATTAAGTTGGGCAAGTATATTGTAATGTGAGATTATATCATTAACTCGTAGTTCACATATTATAAGTTTTGCTATATATCGAGACTTTATTGCAAGGTCTTCACTTCCAAAATTCCCTCCTTTGAATGCGAGAATAATAATCCTCTTGAGAAGCCATTTTTTCTTTTGAATAAGAGTGAATAGATTGAAATATTTAAGCACATTACTGATGTAATCCGTGATACACATGTTACAACTCAAAGGTAAATTTTAATTTAATATACTTAAATTCTCATTATTATTAAAAAACACACTGTATTACATTATTAATATTAAATTACATTACTTTAAAATATTATTAATATTAAATTGCGTTGCTTTAAAATATTTGCTTGAAATGTTTTCTTTCTTTTAAACTAATTGAATGAATTTATAATAATATTTAACATATAATAACAATATGACATATCTACCAACATTAATCTTTTGCTTGAAATATTTTCTTTCTTTAGAAAAATGAATGTAATTTATGATAAAAATGAGATATACCTATAAACAATATTCATCATATAATAATAATATGACATATCTACTAACATTATTCATCATATAATAATAATATGACATATCTACTAACATTGATGTAAGATAAAAGAAATTGCAGCAATCTTTATAAATAACTAAATTTTTGTGAATTTATTAGTACTTTTGTATGGAGCAAGGGTTTTTTTTTGGTGATTAAGTGTTTTGTTAAAGCATTCATTTGTAAAAGTCATTGGTTCAAACCCCATAGGTGATCCCGTCATAGGTAACTTTGGCCTTATTCAATATGGTTTGTGAGCTATTGTACCAAGCCAAAGGATGAATAAAATAATATAATAATTTTATATAAATAAATTTCCTTAATATTGTTGTTATTATTATTATTATTTTAATATTATAATGATTATAATATAATAGTAAAAAAAGGAAAACAACATTTTAATTTATTTTATTACAACATTTACATAGTTAGTTAGTTAAGTTATTGGTTTATGATAAGCTAATTTTTTATAATTTATGATTTATTTTCCCGCAAGGTGTAGAATAGACAATGACAAGGTGTTCTCTCAAGGCACTCTATAGTGTAAATGTTACTCATTTGAAGTGGGCAATAAACTAGTCATGCCACTAGGTAGTGTGGCCCAGGCCGGTGCGATGCCTAAGTGATTTTGACAGCGTATATGCCCTTAGTCGTAGTTACTCAAGGCACAAGTTAGTCATACAATAAGCTCAAAACTCACAGAAACTAACAAAAAATTTTATGATTTAATTAATTTTATGTATAATACTTTTATATAAAAAATATTTTAATATTTTTAATATTTATAATTAAAATAAATAAACTATCAATTTTTATTTATAAGAGCTAAAAATAATTGATAAAATATATAAATGCCAACAAATAATAATTATTTTAAAATAAATTTTAGTGTATCTCAGTTTATTTTCAAATATTTATGGTTTATATGTTAAAAATTATAATTTGAAAAAATAAATTACGTTATTTTATTTTTTGTAAGTTTGGTAGGACCGTATTTTAATCATGTCCAACTTCTCACTCTAATCGGGGATATCATAAGATTTGAACCTAAGATTTCCGATTTAGTGACACTGCATTTCTTCTCACCATGATCGGGGGATAGCACAAGGTTTGAATCTAAGACTTCCGGTTTAGTGAGACTTCATTTCCTTTCAATCTAAGACTTCCGGTTTAGTGAGACTTCATTTCCGCAACCATTGTCAATTGAGCTATCCCAAATAAACAAAAAATAAATTAACATTATAAATTTATTGATTTCATTTAACATTAAAGAAAATATTGTAATTATTTATATGTACATATTATAGTCATATATTTTTTAAAGATATGTTCCTTTAGTTAACAATGATTTAGAGTTAGTAAAATGATGATTGAGTCCTAATCCTGATTAGAATGATAACTTATTATTTAGTTGAAAGATCAAATCATAAATCGATTGTGAACTAAATATTTATTAATAATAATACATTTACTTTTTGTTAATGTAATATTTTTTATTTTAAAAACAAAAAAAATTAAATTACAACCACACACATCACACCACTGTTACCATGCGGGTATTTTAAGAAGCCTTAAACCACTCACCCCAAAGACATTTTTGGTACTAAGCTTTAACATAAGACACCGAGCCAAACACCCACCACACACCACACTCAGTCTCCCGCTGAGCTATCCTCTGGCGACTCTCCTCAAATATTTCGGCCCTACCACACACACCAGCCCAGAAAGAAGAAGGAGGCAGGATGGAGGTGGACAAAAATTTTCCAATCAAACTTAGAGAAAAATCTGGTTGGACATCATGAGAATAAAAGAATACTAGGCAATAAGGAAAAACCATGTCCCATTATCCCTATAAAGATATATTTAAAATTTCAACCATACAATTCCCCTGTGATCATTGTGTCCTAATCATTGTGTGTCCTTTGAAATAAAAGGCAATCTAATATTAAAAACCAAAAAAGTAGAGAAATCTAGTTTCTTATATTAAAAGACACCACATCAAATATTGAAAGCCTAAAAATAGAGGAACTATAGTTTGTACCTCATCTATGCTCCTTTTTATCTTTCAAAATAACTTTATGAGTTTGACTTGGAAAAATTCTTCCAACATGGCTATTGTAATATTAAATTTAACCGTAAAGTTAGCTTGAAAAGATAAAAAAGTTGGGTTGAAAGATAAAAAGGTCACAATTTAGTGATTGAGATGGTGTTTGCATCATAACAGGTTAGGTTTAAATTTGATAGCATCCACATTGAAGTGAGCTTTGTTTCACCATGATATTCTAATGTTATGAGAAATTATTTTATTAAAAATAAATAAACAAAATATATAAAATTCAAACTTTAAAAATATGGTTTCATTGTAACCTCCTACTTTCTTATCATATAAAATAGTTCTTTCCAAAATATATTGATATTGTACTATAAAAAGTAAGTAGGACCTATTAATTTGGAAACATGTCATAGTAGTAATTATGAGTTTGAGTGTTACTAGGGAAACATTTCATTGTAATAATTGAATTAATATATAAAAAGTTACCAAATATACAAAATGTGTTACTTTAATCTTCTTTATTATATTTATATAAAATTGTATTTCATCGATGAAAATGATGATATTATATTTAATTTAATTTTTTAATATTTAAAAATAATTTTTTTAATAAAATATGAAATTTAAATTTTATTAATATCTAAAAAAAAAAAAAAAAAAAAAAAAAAAAATTCCTAAATGAAGTAAGAAAAATTTCCGGTGTATTTTCTTCCTCGACTTTTTTTTGGATGATAGATCAAATAAATCATCAACCCTAATTATGAAGAAGGGAATTAAAGGGAGTCAAATTCATTATTAGCAACAATATCAAAGAACCTTACGTATGGCTTTAGATCACTTGAGTTAACCCTTGGGGCTTTTATCTTATATTTATCATTAATATGGAATGATAAATTTGATTGCACTATGACTTAATTTACTTAGTCTGTTGCAAGTTATCTAGCTTTGTCTTTGTGAAGAAAGTAGTGGAAATTTCATTGATGAATAACATTGATGTTTTATTGGGGTAGTTGAGCCTTTTTAAAGAGTTTTTCCCTGCAGTGTGAGCTAATGATCTTTGGAGAGCCAATTGTGAGAGTAAAAATTCTCAACTTCATCCAAATACTTTAATCAAGTCTAACACATTATAGGTAGGTATATTTAGATAATGTAAAAAAATAATAATGTCATTTTAAAAAGAAATTTGGTCAAGAGTTATACTAAGAGTTTAGATTTAAGGGTAATTCTAAATTAAATAATATCATTAACAAAATAACTAATTGCAATGCAAGTAAATATAATAGAAGCAAACATCCTACAAGTGAGTGAGAGATAGACACATGCATATTAGTTAAGCGTAGTAAGGAAGAAAAAAAAGAGTACATAAGATTTGGACAACACTAAGAGTTTAAAGGGATTAGACAAAAAGCATGCATGGTGATGGAGCATGGGAAGGAATGCATGCAATGGGAGAGTGCAAAATAAATTTTAGATGTTCCAACACTATAATACTTTAAAGAAGATGTCATCTAATTTTCCACCAAAAATAGTCAATTGGATGTAGTTTGGGTGGATGCGAGAAATGTTGTTATCCTCCCAACTCGGGTTCAATTTATGCATGTGATATGTGAGCTCATATTGAGTGTATCTTTGTAACGGATTTGACTTGTTGTCTAGGAGTCTCTTAAGAACTGAAACATGTATATTCTTCATATGGAATATAAATATATTTCTTTGAAAAGAAAAATCCCCCATAATAACTCCTATTTGAATTTGTCATCTTTTGCTCAGTCTCATTTTGCTAGAAATTAGAGTGGGAATGTGATCCTTTTTATTTATGATCAAAAAATGGGTTTAAGAAAATCACGCATACACAACTAGTTTAGCATCCATAATGTCTCATGTTTTACCAAAGAAAAACCCCTAGCTAAATCATCATAACATCTATAATACCCTTTGAAAATGTCAAGTATGGATTCCCTAGTTTCATCTAAATTAGATGTCGTGATTTGGTCCTTGTAGATATTTAAAAGAAAAATTGCATAAGAATCTAATGAAACAACTTTATTTTGGATGTTACTTGGGTCATTGTTGCATCCAAATAAAAATGAAGTGTTGTCTCAATATTCGAAAAACTAGGGTTTATAACTCTGTACAACAAACATTGTAGTATAGAACCAACATATCAATCACCAAAAATAGGGAAGGTCTCACTTGAATCGCATTGACAAGCGTAATAAGCCACATGAGGGAGTAATATGGATGAATAAAGACCATCATATGCAATAATTTCCGCTTAGATCTAATGTTGATCCCTTTGTAAATCATATCTACTATCTACTAGCATCTACAACCATCATTACGCCCTCTTGATTAATAGTTCCTAAAATCAATATCCATCTATCAAATTCAGACAACATTGAAACAGAAGGAATATTATGAATATTCATTGAAACTCATTAAAAAAAAGAAATATGTATTATATATCATAAAGTGGGTTCAAATAGGAGATCCAAGTTCATTATGTTTAGTAGATCCATAATACAACATACATTACCAAGACCAACAATAGTCAAACATGTTGAACACTGAAAATCTAGCCATAACAACTTCTTTTCTCATCCTATTATCGTCAAATAGATGTTATAGCCTTGAAATACCTAGTAGAATCTATCCCAAACAATGTATAATCAACCAACCCAATCCTATTTTCATAACCTCATATTTATACAAATATTCTTAAAGGTATGAGGTCCCATTATCCCTAAGAGAACGAGATAGTAATCCCATGTCCATGATTTATTATGTATTTTATTTTTAGTTACTTACCACCAAGGAATGTAGCTATCTAGTCACCCATGTTAAATCTGTGTTCATATCAAGTCACATTTCCCCTATCAATATTTAGGATGAGTACTTCGTGTAATGGTTACAATATATCAATATTCCAAAAGTTGTAAACATTGAATGTAATTCTATCTTGTTTGGGAGTTGTCACATGATAAATGCATCTTTGAGGTGAATGTGACCTTTCCTAACTCTTCCCAAGTGGCCCCTCCTTCATATTTTATCAAAATGAAAAACCCAATGATCCTTCACCACACCAATTGATTTCCCCTCAAGTCAACTTATACCACCCCTTTGAAACAAAAGGTTCCAAATATAGTATGACCTCAAGGATTTAGTCTTGAATTATTGAAAAATTACTATTAGTCATGAACTATGGTCTTGAATTATTAAATATTAGTCTTGAAATATTGAAAAAATTGAGCCTATTCCATCTATTTATTCAATACTATGGTGGTGCTTTCTATGAATTTCATATCCTAGTATTAGCCAAGAACAATAATATTGGTTTGTAGCGCCACTTGCCATTTCACAACCACAACTAAACCTAAATTATGAAATTGCATGCCTTGTTCTTGCATCACCATCTTGAAATACTTTACAGTTTTCCTCTCATCATTGTGCACTTGCATGATTTTTTTTAACTTCACCATTATGTTGCCATGCTTTCTCAAGTTGGCATGGTGCTATAATGGGTGTAGCAAACTATGAACTTTTGTAGTTGTTTTTTTTGTTATTCCTAAAGATTGATCTCTTTGTATATTTATCCCATCCTGAGAAGTTATGTACATAGTTTTATTGAACATTGTGATCAATAGCCTCTTCTTACTCTTCTCTACTTCAACAATGAATGGGTTTCTCTAATCCAAGAACTTCTTGATATCCAAAACATAGTTTACAACATCCAAAGGAGATTGTAGAAATTATGTTTATATTCGAAACTGCTCATGAAATTTACTAAAACACAAGACTCAAATCTACTATATTGCTTTTCGGAATTCACAATCGAGATCACAAATTATAAACATGCAAGAATATTTATCACTCATGCATAGATATTTATCTAAGGAAAGAAACTGCTCAAATCCCCTTCCTATCTATGTTACATTAATCAAAGAATAGAGATGCAAAGCATATGCTTTCTCAATCCCGAGCATAGCCTATAAGTATATACCCTATCCCTCTGCCTAATTGACTAACCCTGGCGAACACTTAGCCAATTTTTAAGCCCTCCAAGCTCTTTTTCCATTGCGTCATTCCTTGAGGAATTAGGCCCCTATTAATTAGGAAATCCTTCAATTGAATTGTGCAATTCCTTTAGGCTCATCCTCTAACTGCATGCACCACATGTACACATTGGAATAATATACAACTAATAGTACATTTCCTTGGAATCTCCATCTTAACTGGTGTGAAGTGATAAAAATGATCTTTTTAACACCTAATTACCTTCACATTGATTATCAACCCAGGGACGACTTTTTATTTCAAGAGTGTACTCAGTCTGAGGCAGCTATTTACTCAAGAGTAATGTTTAGTAGTACAGCGTTCAGAAAATACAAGGGTAGACGGATGCTAAACTTAAATTACTTCAAAAGGATAAAATCACACAAGAGGCAGCTTATCAGTCAAGGGTGCGGAAGCGATAACCCATCCCTCTAGAAACTGATGGAAAGGAAATTAGAGCATGGACCATGGATCAGGGAGCGTGGTAGCATTTGCTGAGGCTCACGACAGCCTTGGACCTTCTCTCACACCAAAGAAATAAATGCAAGTAAAAGGAATGGAAAAAAGCAGCATGAAACGAAATGGACAGCAGTAAATGAAACAGTAATTAAAAGAACTAAATCTCGCACGTTAGAACTGAACTCTCATTCCGCAATCAAATAAAAATCGGCAAAAGCAATTCCAATGATCTTTACTTTACAAGAAGATATTTACAAATGAATTATGGAGCAGCAGTTCTTTATAAAACAGGAACGTCAATCATGTATACATTAAACACACTAATGGAACAGCAATCCTCAACCGTATGTACACATTCTCTACTACTACAGCAATCTAAGAGTAATGGATGATATGACTATGTTTCTGAACGAAGTAATATTGCTTTCAAGTCTTGCAAATACTATTTCACATGGATTTGATAACAATAACATTCATACCAACATTCCGCTACAGAAATAGCTGAAAGATGCAATTCGAATAAATGCAGAGACATGAGATAAAGAACTCATTCGGATATCAGTTATAACGAAGCATAGCATATCACATAAAAGATGTATCAGATTACTACGTAATAAAGATAAACAATCCACACACAAATCACCGTATAATGATACAAAGGCAAGTGTCCTTCGGAGCCGGGCCCTTGGTTGCCAATGGAACACTGCCTTAAGTTACTCCAGATGCAGCGACGGAATGAACACCAAGTCTTCTATATTAATCGCATCCACAAAAGTATAACAAAATCAAGTCTCAATGAGACTTAACGATCAAAGTTTATTCTGAAACTGTAAAATTACAAAAAAACAGTCCTCCCTCCTCTGATCTTTGGTTTCATTAAATAGAGAAAGATCAGAGCATAGATAATTACAACATGATTTCTTTTACAAATTTGGGTTGATTCTAACCAGATGATCAACAAGAAAATATATTTCCCTTCATCTCTTCAACAAAAGCAAGACGAATTTGGGTTGGCAACTGAGATTTGGAGGACGGCCACAACTGCAAATCTGAGAAAATCGTGCTCAAAGAACCCTGCGTTTCTCCCAGTACAAGCCGAATTTGGGCAAACCGTTTTTTAAGAAGTTAATAGGGCCTGTTCTGGACAAAACCCATGTTCCGGATTTCTCAAACACATCTTCATTTGCTCAGAATCTCAACCGCAAAACTGTCACTCCTTAAACCAGCGAATTTCTGAGTTAGCAGATTTAAAAATCACATCTTCAATCTGGAAGTTCCCTTGGAGGCTAAAAATGGTGAATAATGTTACAACAAACTTATTAGAACTATCATTGGTAAAATAATGCATAATCATCAATTTATTCGAAATAAAGGAGAATAAATAATATAAGAGCATAAATCATCATAAAATGGATTTATATAATAAATTATAATAAATGACATGATGAAGAATGGTAGAAATGGGTGGAATAAACGTTCACAAGTGACAATAACAATGGCATATTAACGACCCAACATACCCCCACACTCAATATGTTGCATGTCCTCATGCAACGAAAACTGAATATATTGCATGTCCTCATGCAACCCAAAGACAAAAACCATGTGTTAACCAAGCAATAAAAATTTGAGAATAAATGAATGCTTCCTTAATTAATGAATATTCAATTTTAGCAATCTCGATGAAGGCATAACAATTGTTACATTGACATTCAACTATATGTATGAAGTTGCAGCAAAATATGACATAGATAGCAACAAACTTCATTAACCATTTTCCTCAAAAAACTACAAACCATCTTTTGTCGAAATTTGGCAAGTAAATTTAGAATATATGAATGCCTTTATGATCCAAAAATCAGATTGTTTTGATGCACGAATCATGAGATATAAACAAAATGGTTGTAGGTGAGAGTGCATGATTTCCGACATTTTATGAACCAATATTTCTTGAAATTGTGTGGTTTTCTATTAATGTGTTTTCCAAAAATTACAAGTTTTAAAAATATGGGAAATCAATTTCTGCACTGTGTAAAAATGAAATTGTATGCCTTAAATAAGGAAGAAAGTAGAAAACATCCATCATGCATAGCAATTCCTCCCTCTCTGAAAAATTAGCATGTCCTCATGCGATGCTAGAAAACAAAGAGAGGTGGTTGCTACCAGCTATTGAATTCTATGCTTGGTATAAAACAGCATGAAATAAGGGAGGTGTTGAGAGTGAATAAGAATAGCAATGGATGATAAAGAATATGAATGACGTGGGTATAAGAAAGAAATGAATGAAAGGAACACTCCCCCACACTCGAAAATGACATGCTACTGAAAAAGGGGGAGTGGTAAAGATGTGGAATGAAGGATGACAAATAATGCTCAGAATGGATTTTCATTAGATTCTCCTAAATTTATAATAAATTAGAAAACTATGCAATTTTACCTCAAGTTTTACCTCCAAAAATGACATATATGGACTGGCAGTTTTTGAAGCTGATGTAGGCAAAGTTGGTGCTGAAAGCGATGCAAAAAGGTAGAATCTAGAGAAGCACATCATGTCTGAAGAATTGTTCACGTTCGCGAGCCTCTACTGTGAAGTGCAATAGTGTGGTCGTGCTACGAATAGAATTCTGCCCATACTTGTTGTTCTCCTGTAAACAAAGCACTATTTTGCATACAATGTTCTTGAATCCATAGTGTTAGCTTTGAATAGCAACAGATAAAATGCATGCAAAATTTCAATGAGAAAAACTTATGTATACATGCAATACTAATATGTTGTCAAATCAACAAGGTATGGCAAAGTGTAGTAATCATATCGCATGCAATTCCATAATGCATACATTCCCCCCTCCAATTGGAAAATGGGTTCCATAACCATAAAGCATATGAAAGGGGTGGTGTTGATGGCAAGGCAAGGGAGTGAACAATACAATAGTAAATGAAGCAGAGTACACTTATCAATGATAGGACGGTGAA